>CM059265.1:9272077-9274577 GCA_030347295.1 Setipinna tenuifilis
GAAGCATAAGTCCTAGACCCCAAGACACTATGCTTGAGGACCACACACATATATATATATATATATATATATATATATATATATATATATATATAGAGAGAGAGAGAGAGAGAGAGAGAGAGTGAGAGGAAGAGAAAGAGAGAGACAGAGAAATGGGGCAAGAAAGTGAGAGAAAGAGAAGAAAGAGAGAGGGATAGGAAAGAGAGAAAGGAAAAGAGAGATAAGGAGTGAGGAAGACTGAGGGGGAGAGGAAGGTGTACAGAAGTGTAACAGATAAAAATGAGACCAGGGTAAACAAGAAAGAGATAGATAGTGAGGAAATGTGAAAAATACAGATAATCATGAGAAGTCAATGAGATAGAGACAAAGTCACACACACACACACACACACACACACACACACACACACACACACACACACACACACACACACACACACACACATTCACACATTACAGAGAGAGGACTGTTTGTCTTTCTATTTACACCTTCCTCCAGTGACTTTACAAATCTAGTGTGGGTCACCATTTCTTGCCACCTCCCTGGTGTGATTCACATTTCTGTGTAGGCTTGCAGGTGGGCCCAGCTTCTGCAGCTGGCCCTGCCTATTGCCTGTTGCCCAGACTACCGACTACAATGAAAAGAGAACCTGCCAGCGACTTTGCCTGTTTTCTCTCTCTTTGTTTAAGCCTATGCGCTCATGCTGAGTTTCCCTGTGTGTTGATGATTGTGTGTGTGTGTGTGTGTGTGTGTGTGTGTGTGTGTGTGTGTGTGTGTGTTTGTGTGTGTGTTTGTTTGTGTATCTGTGTCTGTATGAGAGATAGAGCGCATACACATGTGTAGTGTTTGCTTTGTTTCGTATATGTTTGCTGAGTCTGTGTAAATGCATTTTTGTTTATGAGCTCTGGGAAGTGTTTGAATGATGAAATGCTGCTGTCTTTGGTATTCAATAGGAAATCAGTTTTATTTTGTGCTATGATCTCCTGCTTTGTTTGGGAAGTCTTAAACATCCATCGCTGTGCCCAATTACTTGTTTATCTAGCACAATAACATGAAGTTTTCTTAAGTTTTTAATTGCATGGAACTCAGTGGTGCTAGGGCCAATAAACAAACTAAACATCATGTAGCCACTATTAACTATGTGCTGTAGTGCTGTGACAAAATCCAGTGCTATTACTGTATTGTTCAGTCAGCCCTTATGCATTCTCCATCAAGGCGGACATAGTGGGTTTTCCATTCTCTTGCATTTATAATGTAGCCCTAGTCTTTCATGGCAAATATAGTGACATGGATAGACAGCTGTGTTTTAATAACCGAGCACCTAATTTATTTATTATTGGCTTTTTACTTTAAATCAGCTCTGTTTTTTCTGCAACTTGCTTTCACAACATGACCTAGATATTAAACTGTACTGTGGTACTTCAACAGTTGAAAAAAAGTTTGAAAAAAAGTGTTACAGTTTTTCTCTATTGGTTTGGCTCATTTTTTGAAACTGAGATGACATTCTCAAAACAACATGGACAAATCATCAAACCAACTTGCAGTTTGTCACAACAGAATGGCATTTCTCATTGCTTTCATCAAATTTTTAAATGCTTTGTACATGTCTCAAGTGTCTAGTGCATCTTTGCAAATGGCAATGGTTACACTTACCTACAGTTAACACAATCAGCCCACATTTTCCAAATGAATAGATCTTGCCGGTCTATTCCAATTAGTTGGTTTTCAGTGTAATGGTCATTCTCTTCAAAACATGTCAGCGCAACTTCATTGTATAAGTCATCATATGCAGAATAGTCTGCTCAATTGTCAAAATTAGTTAAGGATATAATACAATATAGTATACATTTTTTGGAAATTCATGACAGTCAGGTGAAAAGGTGACAGGTGAAATCAGGTCTTGACTAACAAAGGACAAGTTTCCCACATCGCAGATGTCCAATCTAACAGTTAGTCCGTGATGCAGTCTTCCAAGACAATGCCATCTTCCAAAACGTCAACTCTATCAGCATATCAACAATAGACCAGGTACTGAAGAAGAACCAAATGACCATGAAACACTATCTACAGGGTGGCATGCGAAAGGAACACAGACAGAGTGAAAGAACTGTGGTACCAGGTAATTCAATTATTTGTTGTTTATCATTGTAGCCTATAACTACACTATGCAGAGAGTCACGCTACTTCTGTGCACGGCACCTTCTCAGCAAGTGATTGCGCCTGCAGTTCACTTAGGGGGTGCCAATGTGCCGATTGCAGTGACATGATACAATTTTTAATTTGATTTTTTTTTACAGAATACTGTATACATTTTCCTTTTAGGTTCTCTAATGCGTGAAATTTTCTTTATGTGTGAATAAAAAAAGTTACAATTTCCTTGGCAGTATGAGTGCAGTGTGTGTGGTGTAGCCATAATGACAAAATGTCTATATGCAATGCCAAAGGGACAATGCATTTTGGGGGCACTGACTATTTATTTGAGAAGGAAATTTAGTTTTGA
>CM059265.1:9277077-9289577 GCA_030347295.1 Setipinna tenuifilis
AGTAATTTTTTGATGTGGTAATGCATCATATATATATATATATATATATATATATATATATATATATATATATATATATATACAACAGTTAGGTCTGGTCAAACTATTTTGCAATTTCTAAATTAATGAGACGCATTCATAAGCGTCAGTAAGAGTGAGGATATTCCACAGTATACCATGGGTGATTCTTCACACATGATAATCACTCCGCCGAAGATACAATCTAACCATTAAATCAAGTCCATTTATAAAGTAGCAACAGTGCATTAGGCCTACTTCGGATTGTGAACAACGACACCAATCATATCTTAGTGGCTGCACAACACAGTGGAATGTCCAAATTAACGTGTAGGACACTTGTTGCATAGCAACCACAGACATGGTTAACTCAAACTGGAACTGTTTTGTGGAGCTCCAGAGACTGGAGCGAACTGAAATACATTGAAATAAAATTAAACAAATGTTAAAATTGTGTCTATACACTAGTTGTGTTGGCAATGGAACTGTTGTATAAAAGCGGAGTGAGGGTGTTTGTGGAGATAGATATAGATGAATGTATTGTTTCGACACCCCACTAAAGTTGGTATGCTTTTAGCCCCGACATGTGAACCTTAGTACAATTTTCAAATGCATATCTTATTAACAAGTTGTTCAGTAGCAATATTTGTTATTAAAGGGGTCCTTCCATCACAAACCACTTTTAGTAGCTCTATTTACAATGTGGTGGGGCACAACAAGCAGTATATGCACGCAGCATTCCAAGACGTGAAATTCGACCTTCATGGTTTTACTGGTCATTGAAGCGTCGAGCTAACCAAAACGAGCGTATCAGAGCATGCTAAACCTCTCTACGTCACTAGGTCGTAAGCCCCGCCCAGAGCCATGTATGGCAAGCCCACATCCCAAAGGATTGGTGGACAGAAGCTAGGTGAGCAAAAGACAGCGAATTTGCCCAATCAGAAGTGCCTTATTGACACGTCATGGATATTCACGAGGCACACCGGAAAAGCCAGTCGTTCAACCACTAGACCTGTTATAGCTTACAGAAAACAGCGTCAAACAAGTCTAGGACATAATTTTTCACAGAAATGACGCACAATGCATTCAACCATAGTGGCGACTTAGAAATATGAATAAAAATAACGATGGAAGTTCCCCTTTAAAGTTACCAGGAAGAACACAAAGCCTATACTATTTGTATGGCCAGTTATACTAAGCCTGTACTAAGCCCATACTAACTATAAGGTTGGTTTACCTTGAGTTAATGTAATGTATAAGTGCTGATGACGGACACTTTAACCTACAGTAGATATCTTTCAATCATTTACTTAGCCCTATTTGTTCTACATATAACCACACTACTCACCTTGCTGAACATTAGGCTATGCAGTTTAATGTAGGCCTACATTTTGAAGCTAAGTAAAAACATTTGTCTTTTTTACATAAACTTGTGATGACTTTCAAATATATACAATGATCCCATTTAACCTTAGTCAGTGTTATATCCACTCATACATACAAATGACAATGGTGACATGCAGCTTTTTGACCTTGACTTGAGAACTGCGAGGAAAGATGGTTGGCGAAGAGTGGAGAGGGAGATGTAAGTGTTTGAAAGCCAATTTGAGTCTGAGGTAATTGGCTTTTGTTGCATAAGAGTGTGACAGGAGAGTGACAAGTATCCAAATTAATTATTCAAAGTTAAGGCCAAAATTGCAGAAAGACAGAGAAGAACTTGCCACCTTGCCCTGTTGGGCTATGACAGAGGCAAGACAAGAGCAAGGGATCGATTTATACCATCAAAATCCTCAAAATAAGCTGTCAACACCTCTTTCTCTTCCACACACACACACACACACACACACACACACACACACGCACGCACGCACATGCACATTCATAAAAATGTGTTTCTATCTACCTTATGGAAAATTCCAAACAGTCTGTTTATGGATATTACTTCCCCACCGATCAGCATATGCCAGGAACCTGTCCACTCTGCTCATTGCATGCTCAGCTCATCATGTGTCCTTAAGGCTGACTGATTTCAATTACAGCAGTCCACTGGAAGTGACGGTGTCTGTACCAGAGTAGTATGCAGCATTGATTTGTGGCTGCAGGGACGTGGCAGGTCAGTGTCATTCACATGCTGTTGAAGCCTCTGTGACATAGACGGTGGATAACAGAGACGTGACTTACATTTGCAGATGTCAGGCTTGAACTGACATGCTATCTGTTTGCTTATATAAAGTAAGCAAGATTTGACTTGACATGTTACAGTGGTTAAAAAGACAGCAGGTTAAACCAGTTAGTTGTACTATTTTTACTTTCAGTTAATGGAACCCTTTTCCTTCATTCTGCTGCAGCAGCATGATAAATTAAGTGCAAAAGAAGAAAAGTATTAATCTTAATAACTGGTCTCAACTGACAAGTCTCCAGGTGATGTGCTTTCATCCCAGGTTTGCTTAGTGGACTGAATGTACCCCATCTGTATCACACTGCATGAAAATTAAGCTCTTCAAGGGGGAGGTAACCTATCGATAGATCCTTCAACTCGCCAATTTGAGATGAAAGCGGTCACTCAGAATTGAATTAGCAAAGACTGGCCTGTCCATCAAAGACTTAAGTCAACTGGTGGGCCAATCAGGTTGTAGGTAATTGCCTCTGTGTCAGCCAAGGAAAAAGACACAGTGAGCCCTGCAGCCAATGTAAAATCAGACACCCTGGAGAATTTTAAGTTTGTCTCTTTGATCAGCACCCTTCTCGCTTCTCTCCCTTTCAACCTTGGTCTTGTGGCTTAGTGGTTTGTGGTGACATCATCAGAAAGAGCCTAATATTAGTTTTGCTGAGTAAACGGGGTGAAGGGGGAGGGAAGGAGGGGAGCAGTCAAAGTCCTCTGAGAACAACCTAGACACCTGGCAGCACTCTCAATAACATCCCTCTAAAGGCCTGGATAGATGCCATAAAACACTGCACTGTACTACTGTATTTGCATAGGCATAGGTTTGTTACCCTTACTCTTACCCTTTCCTCAAAACTGTAAACACAAACTCCAATTGCCCACATGCATTTCCCAAAACTCGCGACTGAAAAGTGCACTACTGCCTCAAAACAGTTTTACATGTCTCAAAACCCAACTCTATTTTCAAAACAACACCGTCAAAATCAAATCACAATGAAGTAAACACTACACCAAAAAATGGGAAGCACAATATTCAGATGCATATGATAGCATAAATTATTTTTTACAGCTCTAAAAATGCATTTTCAACAAAATTCAGGATGTATATGTACTGTACATAGACTAAAATAAAGTGGTAGGATTAGATTACTTGCTAAAAAAACTTAAAACAAAATTACATTTTGGGATTGCAGTACAAATGAAAACTACAAGTACTACATCTCATCCACATCACAAACAATGATGTCAGTTGCAAGGCAACAAGGAAATAATGCCCTGATGTGTCATATCCATCCTTGACACTGTTCCTTGCCTATGTAACAGGCCAATTCCATGGCCTCTAAGAGATTTCATAGGTTGTCGTTAACCCATGGATAAGAACGTGATCTATAATGGTGACTCTAATTTGAATAGTAGAAAAAATCACTCTTCCTCTTGCTCTTCCTCTACCTCCTCTTCCTTGCTATGTCCCTCACTCCCTGTCCTCTTTGTCTCTAATTGGCAGCCATTTTCAAAGTGCAACCTTCTGGTGGCTCTCTCAATTGGCTTACATTGGTGGTGTCACGTCATTTGAAATGAAGTAAACTCAGTTTTGACTCATTGTGCTTAATGTATGGCATTAGTGCTCTATTTGTGATTCAATGTGGGGAAAGAATGTTTACCATTTTGCATCACGCGTTAAATAATGCTAAATGTGTTTTAAGAATGAAAATGTGCTTAGAGTTTTGCAAAGAAGAGTCAGTGAGTTTTGCAAATTGTGCTCTACTATGTGAAAATTGTTTAAGGTATTGACAAAAGAGTGAGCAGTTCTGAGAAATAGCTTAAGCAATTTAGAAAGTTGTTTAGCCAGTAGGTTTTTGTGATGTTAAATCAGTTTTGATGTAACTGCAATGTAATAAAATAAAATGTTAAATAATGTCTGCAGTGAATAGGCAAAAAATAAAAGTACAGCCAGAGATATGCAGACGTATAGATACATAATCTCTGCTGAGTGACACATTGGCAGGAGGCTAGTTAGTATGCATCTGAGCAGGCAATGTGGAGAACAGTGTGTGCTAGATGCTCAGCAGGGAGCCTCTGTCTCTGCATGTGTGCATTGGTGTGTGTGTGTGTGAGAGAGAGAGAGAGAGAGAGAGAGAGAAAGAGAGAGAAAGAGTGTGTGTCTGAGAGAGAGAAAGAGTGAGAGGGAGAGATAAAGAAAGAGAGAGAGAAAGAAAGAGAGAGAGAGAATAATTGTGAGAAAGAGCATGGCCTAGAAGCACACTTTTTCTAAAAGTTGTGCATATTTTTAGGGCATATAAATGCATAGTCATAGCAGAACCTGATGTCAGACACACACGCCTGAAGCTTTTTGATATATGAAAAAATTAAGTACACGCAAGCACACACACAAATACATACACTTACTCTCTTTTGCTCCCATCCTTCTTTTCATTTCTTCTAATCTTTTGTTATGTGTTGAATCATCACTAGTGAAATATCAACACACATCCCTACATATGCTCTCCAAAACTGTGGAATTTCCATTCTAAATCCTTATTTTCTTTCTTCCCCCTTTCTATTTTCCCCTTTCTCTCAAATCACAGGACAGTCCACTCATCCTGCAGTCCGACAGGAACGTGACGGTCAATGCTCGTAATAACATCGGCCAGCTGACTGGACAGCTCACTGTGGGTAAGTACCACATGCAGAAATACAGTCACATTCACAGTGTGTGTGACTGTGTGTGTGTGTGTGTGTGTGTGTGTGTGACTGTGTGTGTGTGTGTGTGTGTGTGTGTGTGTGTGTGTGTGTGTGTGTGTTGGGGTGGGTTGGGGCTGTGAGAATTGTGTGGGGGGAGGTTGCATTCGTTACCCCTCTCACCTCTCCTCACTCCTGGGTCTCTGCAAAAGCACCAAGGCCCTCGATGGATAATTGCTAGGCCAGCCAATAGTGCAGCGTTTCAACATTCAAAGCACTTGAAGAACTGCAAAGGGAAGCAACTGCTCCCTATTAGGCTGCTGCTAGCTCAATAAGACACACTTCAAGATGCTTTTGAACATCGGGATTGTCAGAGTCAAAAGCAAGGTGCTGGCTACGTTTTTCTTCAGCACTGAACCCTGAAGCGTGGCTGCCACTTGGTACCTCTCCTAGGCTGCATGTTTATACTCAGATGAGAGGAGATTTCCCTGCAATGAAGGAATGTCACTCAAGGAATGCCCCTTTGAAATATAGTGGGCTGTGGTACCTCAACTAGTCTTGCCCATATGGCAGCCCATAATTGATCTAAGACAGCCATAGATCTGTGCTGGGTTTGTGTATTCCACTGACAGCTACTTTTGCAGGGACCAGATACCCCTGTGGTCTACAGGTGCTGTTTGCAGTCACAATACCCCCCTGTTCTACAACAGACCTTTTACATTTGGTGTTATCCCTGTTGACAGCAAAAAAGCTCACTGCTGAAAACCAAATAAGTGTTTGTAGGTACAGCTATCTGTCTATGCACTTGTGCATGAATGTAAATACTTTCCTCATGAGGACCACAAAAATAATGCTGGGACTATACTGACAACAGCACCAATGAGATGTTATTGGCTTTCAGTATTCTGGCATCAACTATTTAACACATTTGTATATCAGCAAAGATGAACACATGGAGGTACCACACAAAGGCTGGTGTTGGTCTCTTCACACACAAGTTGGTCTCTTCAGTCCTATAAATTGTGTGAAATATTACATTTAGAAAATCATAACCACCACAATTACGTTACTAGGGAGCTAGTAATCAATAGAAGAGGTTGGCAGCATTTACTAGCTGTCTAGTATGTTGGTTTGTGATTCTGCCGGTTGTTGATAAGCCTGCTAAAAAAGTTGTGGGTCTTAAGTTAATTACATTCTTTGCTATGCAGGCTTATGATTTGCAGATCATAGAAAACAGGTGGCTCAGTGATTCTCTTCAGAAATTAGTGAACATTGGGCTCTAAAGTCTGTCACGTCAGTTGCTTTGGGGGCAGTCCAGAGACAATATGGTATTTTGATGACGGGAAAGTGAAGATTGCATCTAGCCATGATTCAAAAGTGTTGGTCTGAAGTTACTTAATTAATCATAGGTGTGTTTGGGGAGTAACACACAATAAACCAACCAGAGCGTATATTCTCATTCCCAGTAGTGTTTGTTCTATGCCGTGTTGTTAATATAATGGCAGATTTGCCTGCTTCTCACAGGAATAAATTGATGTGCTTGTGTGTGAGGTGAAGGCACATGAACAGCTCATCTTATGGGTTGGAAGAAACCCACCAAAACACTCATGCATTTATTAAATTTTTCCTGCAAAATATTTGTAACAAAGTGTTTGTTAGTAAATCATTAGATTAGGCTACTCAAAAGAGTTAAAAACTCAACTGGGCATCTTTCTGGAGCTTGAAGACATTTCACCTAGTCCACAGCTCACAGCTCCACCTCCGGTGGTCCAGCCATATACCTCCTGGTTCTCCATCATCAAGTCAGAATTTAAAAAAACCTTTTGGATAAAAGGTGATATGTCTTCAACCTTAAAAAAGAAGTCCAGTTGCATACAACTTAGCTCTTTTGACTACCACGACCTGGATGACTGAGAATCTTTACAGACATATGAGATTAGGCTACATTATGAGTGTGTGAATTGGACCACACTTATAGGCCCCTAAGAATTACTACCCCTAGTGATATCTTACATGCATTTACTGCACTGTATATGAATGTAGGCTTTTACTAAGAAGCGGGCTACAAAACAGTCAGTAAAACCACACACATTCAGTTACTGCACAGTATATGGGTCAAAGTCAAGTATGTTAGAATGAGGTGAAGCATCTGCAAGTAAGTTATCATGCTTACATCTGACAGGCCAGCAAACGTATCTGTAGAGGTTTCTGGAGATTTTCCTCCTCCATACGAGTTAATGTCTGCTGCAGCACCTCACTGGAGAGCCTGATTTAGTTCATTAAGAGCTAAATGATCAGGTGATTTATTCAATTAGGCATGACAGGGTTGGGCTTCCAGCAGAAATGAAAAACAAAAACACCTGCAAAGATGCTAGCATCTGAGAAGTGGATTTTACATGAAGAATCTCAGCTTGACTGCAGTACTGCCAGTTCATCATGGCCTCCTGTCTAACCCCTTGTCTTGTAGTTCTTCCCTAAGGAGATATAGCCAGTGATTAGAATGATTAGATAATGATAAAAAATGTTCTTCAAAAATTAAAATACCCCTCATTTAGTTGATTTGCATACAGTCTTGTGTTGCATCCTTGGAATTTTTTTTCAAGTCTTCACTTCAATAGGCTATCTGAGATCTCATTAGAGAAGCCCACCAGCAGAGCCTTCCAAATATTTAAATGGGTGTGAGAGATTGACCTTTAATTACCCCATAATGTAGAGTACACAAACAAGAGCAAACAAGATTGATCAAATACATACTTAACCTGGAACATTTTGCTTATTGTGCAATGATATATGGCAAGTCACCAACTACTCGTGGAAACACAAATGTACAAGCATTTGGCATTTTAATGATGATTTATAAAGACGGATTACATAGTCTTACAATAATACATACTTTTTATATACAACTCTAGGTTGATTGGTGACAACTCAGCATTCACTTTTTCATTTAGTTACTCAATAAATGTGTCAAGCATTTCAAAAATATATCCAAAACATTTTACAAACTGCAGAGAAAGCACTAGAGGTCGTGAATGTCAACATCCGAAGTGAAGCATTACAATGTACTTCAGTGGAGCTCCTCTTTCACTGCACTCTATAATGCTTTTTTTCTAAATTCTGATGGAAATGCTGTATTGACTGAAGAGCATATAAGATTTTTTATTGTACAGTGCTGGCCTGTTGTATGCTACAAATGTAAGGGCCTAGAATAGCCTTTAACTGTTCTTTTCAATAGATGACATAGTTTTGAATGGCAAGAATTGTATTTCCCTGAGGTACAAGTTTTCTAGCCTGGGTTGAGTTGCTATTTGCCATCCAGCTTGACCATACTGGCTGGATGCTGATCAGGGGCTTGGGGCTTGTGCAGTGGCAGGTGGGGCTGCAAACCTGACAGCTCAGCCTCTTTGCTAATGGCTCCTGTTCACTCAGCTGATTCCAAGGCTCTTCCTTGGCCCTCTACTCCTCCTGTTGCATTTAGTCACCGTTTGCCTTTCATTTTAGGTCAAGCAGCTGCTTTATTTCTGCACATGTGCACATTGCTGAACACATCGCATTTCCTGTGCAGGTCACTTACTCCAACGATGTCCAGCTGGTGTTTGTGGTCCTGACTGGACTGTTGATGTAATATAAAAAGTACTTGTTGAAGAGGTATTTTTTTTTACTTTAATGGGCTAGATTTACCATTTAATCTGAGTCTGTGCTTTGTATATCATTCCACATAGGGATGCTTTCTATGGTACTTTGGTATTTTTGGAGTATAATCTATATGATCCCTTCAGTTTAACATCTAAGGCAGACATACAGATGTACTCTGAATAAAACAACGAATAACTCCACATGGCATTCTAAATGAAAAATGTTTAAAAAAACATATGTAGACACTGACAAATGAAGGCCAGTAATTGATTTGACTATAATCCCAGGAAATATGGCTGCTAGCCTGATGATCAGTGACACAGGTGGTTGCAGCCTGTTGGAACTATCAGTGAGGATAGAGAGAGGGCATTCCAGGCCGTGGTTGTTTATCCAACAGTAACGTCAGCAGCAGTAGACCCCAGTGTTTGGGGAATGCTGCCAAGCACCAGAGTTTCATCAATTACTGTGTTCCCTTTTGTAGACTGCCTCCAGGTTTTCAGGTTCCCATCTGATACTGGGTGGGGTGGGAGTGGGGCATTTTTTGATTGTCCTAACCCAACCCCACTCCATCCCTGTATGGATGAGCCTGAGGCTGTCTGGGAAAACTTGAGTCAGCCAGTTGAAACCTCCACTAGGGGCTTGTATGGGTCTTGTGCGGAGGTTTTTTTTAGATAGACATGAATGAGAGTGTTGCTAAGAGGGGTCCATCACATGTACTCTCTCTACAGCCTACTGTCATCCCACACATTTATTTTGGTCTCTTCCTACTTCCTGTTTGTCTCTAGGTCTCTTCTTCTTTCTACCTTGTCATGTTCACTCTCACCAATAAGAAAAATGAGGTCACCTATCTGCCATTTTATCTGCACTGGGCAGAGGAGTGATAATAGATTTGGTTTTAAATTGGATCCCACACAACTCACCACCCGTTTCATATCCTCCCTTTTTAGAGTTCGCCTGTAGGTGAGGAGATAGACAGTGGAGTGGGAGGGAAGGAGAGACAGAGAGGGAATGGTGAGAGAAAGTGTGTGTATAAAAGACTAAAATGACAAGGATATCTGCTTCGTGTCCTCAAGTACCTCTTGCCCTCTAGAAATATTTCCTCTCTGGTATCCCCTGGGTAGAGTTCCTCTCTCTCTTTCTCTCTCTCTCTCTCTCTCTCTCTCTCTCTCTCTCTCTCTCTCTCTCTCTCTCTCTCTCTCTCTCTCTCACACACACACACACACACACACACACACACACACACACACACAAACACACATAGACACCTGCACGCACACACACACACACTTCTCCAGTAAGCTAACTAAGGCATGCCTCCATTTCCATCCCTCCAGGTTAGCATCATTTCCAACCCATTCCCTGCACAACTCTGTTTTTATAAAATATTTCAGTCTTAACAAAAGAGATGATAGTCACCATCAACCCCCCCCCCCCACACACACACCCACCCTCGCCCCCCATCTCGCCCTCTCTCTCTCTTTCTCTCACTTTTTCTCTCTCATTCTTTTTTTTCTCACAAATATTTGTCCGTGAACTGCTTGCAGCAATAACATTAATCTTCAGTCAGGACAAGGGAGTGAGAGGGTAGCTATGAGCTGGAGTGTGCCCCATTGCATTCTGATTTAGCCCTTAGCCCCTCTCCAAAGGATACATTTTTTTACGCTTCTCTATCCACCCTGGAGTTATTTGCAGTTTGCCTCTTGTGTTCTGTCCTGAATGATATTGTTCTCTAATACTGCCTCCATTGAGACAGGGAGAAAATGACGGTCACTCTCAACTCCATTAGAAAAAGGGAGGAAAAGTCAGAGACACTTTTGTTTAATATGAAAACCTAAACACCCAAGCCCAAACAGTTAATAGTCTATGGTGACTCTTTTGTCTGGAAAAGTGTTATAATGTGTCTGTATTAGTAAGTGAACCTCTCTCTCTCTCTCTCTCTCTCTCTCTCTCTCTCTCTCTCTCTCTCTCTCTCTTTTCTCTCTCTTTGTCTCTCTCTTTCTGTGTGTATGTGTGTGTGTGTGTGTGTGTGTGACTGTAGGGTGTTGATATGTCTGGTGCTGATAAAGCAGTCAAAAACTAACCTTGAGGTAGTCATTACTTTCTTCTGCCCCATCTTTCTCTGCTGGTCCATCTTTCATTCACCACTTCCTCTTTTTTAATCTGGCCCCCTTTTACTCTCCAGCATTTTTACCCTCTTCCTATTTTTCATCATCTTTTATTTTTCAATCAGTCTATTTTGTCAATTGCTGTCATTCTTTCACTTTTACCATCTCATTCCACCTCTCTCTGCCTTTCTTTTTCTACTGTCCTCCCCATCTTCTCTCTGGCTCTCGTTAATGTGAGGAAGGGCTTGTCACTGGCGATTAGAGTGGGGGATATAAAAATGAAAAGTAGGTAGAGGGGGCCCTGCCAAAGTAGATTCCACAACGCTGGGGGAGTTAACAAGAACCCTCACAAAGCAAACTGTTTCGTAAACAACCTAACACACACACACACACACACACACACACACACACAAATTAGTATGTAGGATACCATAAAAACACACACCATCTTACAATCTAGGCAATATGTATATAGGCATAAATGCCTCCCCTCCCCACACACACACACGCACGCACACACACACACACACACATACACACACACACACACACACACACACACACACACACACACACACACACACACTCACACAAGACTTTCTGCTTTAACTTTTGTTATTGATTTTTCATTTTTGTAAGTGCTGGTCAAATAATGAATTAGTTCTCTTCATATGAGAAAGATGAGGAAAGAGACTGAGTGAGTTAGAGAGAGAGAGACAGAGACAGAGAGGTGGATAGCCGATTTCATTACTGTGGTGACAAAGCAGGTGGAACAAACACAGTGAGAGGGGGCCAAAATGCATTTTGAAAAAGCAATGAAGTGCAAGGTTATGCGAGGACATACGTGACAATAAAAGCGTGCACACACACACACTTTTCCAATAACTGTCAACTTCTGTTGACTTTTAAAGGAGCCTGCATCCACACACACTCACTCACTTTTAAAAGTTCCACTTTATCTGTATTTTGTAAGATTTGCAAAAAGTACCGGTATAAAAGGTCACTGTTGCTTGGGCATAATTCATTGTGTCTCCTTAGAAAAACCCTCCAATGAAGGTTTTTGGTGATTAATTGTCTTTCTTTGTCCTTAAATTCCCTAATAGTTCCCCTTTAATCATTCAAGCTGTGCTTTCATTGTTGTTTATGTGCACCATCCTCAGTGTGCCCCAAATAACCAAGACTGAAAGTGAAAGGCAAAAAATCTACTGGAAATTTAGCTGCAGGAAGCTACACTTTCAGTCTTGCCTCTTTTTGTTCTGATGCTTACTGCTCACTGGGTTTTCCCATGGGGGTGTTTTGCCAGACGAGGCTGCCATGAAGCACAGAGGTCATCTCCAGTGGCCTCATGGGTAATCTATGTGTTTTTTTGTCAAAGCACAGCTCCTAATTGCCTGTGTGAAATGAGGACAAGAGCAGTTCAAAGGAATTTCCAAGGCCTTCATTAGTTGGTTTTCTGAAAGGTTTCTGTCCCAACTCTCCAAGCCCTGCATAAAGTTGAGAGTTGGGCACCCCAGACTGGGCCTCTGATCCCCACCTCAGAAGTGCTGGGAGGTCCACAGGAACATATTGTTTGGCTCTGATATCCTATTTTATTCTCAGTTTACCCCCTAGCACTAACCCCACCCCACCCCCAAACACATACACATACATTATATCTGTCTCTCTCTGTCTCTCTGTCTGTCTCTTTCTCTCTCTCTCTCTCTCTCTCTCTCTATATATATATATATATATATATATATATATATATATATATATATGTGAATGTGTAACATTGTGTCTAGGGGACTGTGCTATGTGTGTATGTGCACTGTGGTCTCAGGATATCAGTGTTTTCAGTAATATCAAAAGCTTGAGTATGCATCTTTTTTCTCCCCTGGAAAAGCCCACCTCTGACAGAT
>CM059265.1:9294577-9317077 GCA_030347295.1 Setipinna tenuifilis
TACTGTCATGTAAGCTCCAGGGGTTTTAAATTGGTTAGGGCCTCTATATTGTGGTTCAGCCTGTGTCTGTGACTTGGTTCATGCCTTTGTAATGCCCTTAACAGAGCAGGGACTGACAATTCCCTTGATCTCTACAGTGCCTTAGTGCCTCTGGTTGGATGCATCCATATGACTCTCTAGTGAATGTCTTGCTAAACTTTGGCTGTTTCTGGCTGATAGTACGTAAGTGGTTTCAAATCCCACTGTTTCCCCCCATCAAATATAGACATGCACAAACACACACACACACACACACACACACACACACACACACACACACACACACACACACAGATACACCAGAGAGAGAGAGAGAGAGAGAGAGAGAGAGAGAGAGAGAGAGAGGGGGGGGGGGTGAGAGAGAGATGCTTACAAACTGCAGAGCAGACATATACACAAATATTATATCACCTCATATCATTATTCATCCTTCCCCTCTCCAGCTACAGATGTAGAGATTTCCACCGGATTTCCATTGGTTCTCTCCCTTCCCATGTTGAGCTGGCCTTATAGTGGTGTATACTATGCCTGGGACTCAGTTTGTCTATGTAATCCCCCATCTGAAATCACATTGGCCATGGCTGCTCAGTGTCAGCCATATACACTGTAGGAGAGTGGCATGGTGGGATACATGCTATTTTCTGCCAACTCTCAGCAACACTACTCACAATCCATGTCCGAGGAACACATTGGACTGAAGAGGAGTTTGTATAAAATATACAGGTCAAAGAGAGGAGTGAGCATGCCTTACAGTTGCACGTAAATGAAGGCTAGCAATGGAGAAGTAATACCACACAGATGCTGTTTGAAGCATATCACATAGAGCAATTCCAAAAACCTTATTCTTTCCTGGAATGAGCCTTAATTTTAATGTACCCCAAGTGGATCAGTGGCAATGGTGTCCTGTTGAACCACTGTAATTGAATTCTGTCACAGTTGTCTCTGTGAATTCCAGATCTTGTTCATCATGGCAAGTGCTACTGAGTCTGAGGTCAGAGAGGGCTCATTGCAGGTTAAGGACTTACCTGCTCCTGAATCTCAAGGCATTACAGTGGACAGAGAGGCTTTCAAAAGAACCTTTGCGGAGGCAAAGCCAGAACATATGGAAGAATAAAGTGCAATTTATAGTTTTGTTTCAAAACTACACTGAGCCTTAAATGTATCCTGTGCAAGCAGTCTACACCACTGTGACAATTCACACTTATGGTCTGCAAAAACATATAAAACAGCAGAATTGCCGAATGCAGAAACAGCTTGTATTTTTCAGTCATAACAGGCACCTGTCGGTCCAGTGCCAGCTGTAATAAAATTCATATACCTTCTAACACCAGCCAAAGTAAAAGCCTTTTGTGTGTCGACAAGTTTTATAATTATAATTTTATACCTTTATCACTCAACCCAATATTTCTGTACTTTAACTCAGCACTTACCTTCTTATCTAAATATTTCAAAATAACAAGCAAATTACATGCAGAATTATGCAGCAGGGCTTGTGTGTTGTTTTACCTTTTCCAGAAAGAGCTCACCCCATCATGTCTTTATTAAGTCATGCATAATTCTGGGCCGTTTAACCCAACAGATTACCTCCCATCACAGAAACATCCACCAGCTCTTATTCAAATCACTTCACCTTTTAACTACCTAATCCTCCTATTGACTTTCAAATGTAGTCAGTCAGTTACCAAATCCAGCCTTTATTTCACAGCACTGAGCTAGGGCATATACTATGCATGCGGCAGGCCTGGCACTCAGTAAATAATTGTCCTTCATGAAGAGTCAAGTGCCTCACCACCCACCTTGACCCCTCCCCCCCGCCTCGCCCCACACACACACACAATCCACACCCCCTCTCTCGCTCTGCAAGCCCTTCTCCCGATTTAGGCGGAAGGTTGGCCCAGTGTTCAGAACTGAAAGAAGGGGTCACGAGTCTGCGGCAGCATGTTTGACCCCAATCTTATTGTGCTGCAGATTGGTGCAGAGGCCTTGTGCGCTCTCACCATGGCTCCTCACACAAGATTCAGAGCTGTGGAGTTGTGGTCACCATGCTCTGCAAGCTATTTCAGTTTACCTAGATGGGCAGTGCCGAGGTAATCTCTCTTCACCTGCTAGGATAGGGAGTGAACATGGGCTGTTTGATTTGTGGATGGTTTTTGCATTCATTGCGTCAATGTAGCTTCAATGCTGACATAAAGTGATTAGAATATAATGGCCTTCATATGCACCATGGCCTGTCTTGTAACGCCTTTTGTGTCTGTGTACTTTAGGGTCTGAGGTGGTGGAAGCACAATGCCAACGATTCGAGGTGCGCAGCAGTGATGGGGAGAGAGTGCTCTTCTCTGCAGATGAACAGGAGATCAGCATTGGCACCGATAAACTCAAAGTGACAGGTAATGCACACTGAACACCTCACATACATACACACACACATAAACAAACACACATGCGCGCACGCACGTACACACACACACCCACACAGACACACCCACACACACACACACACACACACACACACACACACACACACACACACACACACACACACACACACACTAACATCAGCATTAATGGACAGTCAACAGAGTTGCTGAGTTGCATTCCCACTTGACACTGTTGACAGGTCAGACCTGACACATACAGTTACCAGATAGCATGACTGACTGTCTTAGTCACAGTGTGGGCCACAGTCTTGGACGTAATCATTCAACACTCATCATATCTTGGCACTCCAACTGCAAGTATCTTACACACACACACACACACACACACACACACACACACACACACACACACACACACACAGAGTAAGGCATACAGATATAAAAAAACACACTCAAAAGCA
This sequence comes from Setipinna tenuifilis, assembly GCA_030347295.1. Taxonomy (NCBI): domain Eukaryota; kingdom Metazoa; phylum Chordata; class Actinopteri; order Clupeiformes; family Engraulidae; genus Setipinna; species Setipinna tenuifilis. The sequence continues at coordinate 9,297,456 of CM059265.1, forward strand.
GACACACAGAGAAACACACACACACAGTGTGGAAAAATAGTCACATAATAAAGTACCTATGGTTTGTTTCTACATCTCTCTCTCTCTCTCTCTCTCTCTCTCTCTCTCTCTCTCTCTCTCTCTCTCTCTCTGTCTCTCTCTCTCTCTCTCTCTCTCTCTCACACACACACACACACAGAAACACACACACACACACACACATGCTCTCTATCACACTCACATTGTGGCACTCATTTAGTGAATGCAAGGCAAGGTCAAGTGGAAATGCTTGGGGTCAGAGGATGGGTTGGCTGCCCTTCATGCTTGCCCTGTAATTGGACATAGCTGCCCATTACAACGCCTCAGAAAGAGACACAAGTGTCTAGAGTGAACGAGAGGATGAAATGGTAAATAGGGGGATGGAAATGATGGATTTTGTCATTTATCAGCCATGTTCAAAGAGATGGTGTGTGTGTGTGTGTGTGTGTGTGTGTGTGTGTGTGTGTGTGTGTGTGTGTGTGTGTGTGTGTGTGCGGTGGGGGAGGAGTGTAATAGAGGACAGGGAGAAGGTGCTGCAGTGAAGATGGAGATCACTGAAGAGAAGCTAATAGTAGCTCAGCCAGAATAAATGAGCATCACAGTGGAGCTCTCCATCTTTCTTCATACGTTCTCTCTCTCTCTTTCTATGTATATATATAATTGTTTTTTAGGTAGTCTGTCCATTTCCCTCATTTTGGCTGTCTTTTTTTCTTTACAGAGAGAGGGAGAGCGAGATAGATAGATGGAGAGAGAGAGCTCCTTTCTCTCTCTCTCTCTCTCTCTCTCTCTCTCTCTCTCTCTCTCTCTCTCTCTCTCTTTCTCTTTCTCTCCCGGTCTTTTCACTTCAATTCAATAAAGCTTTATTGGCATGAATGTTTCAATAACATTATTGCCAAACCTCAATTACATTTGCACACATTTTCTCTCTTTCTCATCCCTCTCTCCCACCCATGGGTATACTATTTCTTTTGTTCCTCATCCCCATCACTGCCCCCCCACACACACACTTCCACCCCTCTTTCTATCTCTCTTTTACTTTCACCAAGTCCCTTGACACCACCTCTCATTTTCCCTTCCACCCTGTCCACCCCTCCCTACCCCCATCTCTCTGCCTGTCATTAGGTGCCTGAGTCTTTGTACTGTACCTGTCCATCAGTCCTCAGGAGACTGTCCTCCTCTCTCACACATTCCCCACATCATTACCCTGACTTACCTATTCTCAGGACAGCCACTAAGATGCAATTAAAGTGCCTTTAATGAACAAGGTGTTGGGTGAATTGTCCTTGGAAGGCTACCTAGGGGTATTTTTAAGTCTTGTGTAAATTCTCACCTTCTAAAGACCTTTTCAATCAGTTTTTTATTATTCAAAGTTTTTATGGGCAGCCATCAATAAGCAAGTCCAGAAGTTGAAGAAAAATGTGCCTCGTAATACCAATTCCACGAAAGAGGAAGATAAGAAATTGCATATACTCTCGTGGTTATGTCATTAGCAATATCAAACGGCTGAGGTGGCTGAATAGCCAGGTAATATCACATCAGTGCATTGCTTTTAAGGCAGTTGTTTTGTTTTCCCTTCAATAGCTTTCATTTTAGCAGGTAACCACGGAAACAGTGCAGCAGCAGCCCTTTTGTCCAGTGATGATTATGACGGAGATTTTTCTTAATTATGCCACACTGGAGGTTCACCTGACCTGCTAATGGAGATGTCCTCTCTGATCTCCCCAGGCAACGAGGGAGTGGTGTTCGAGCACTCGGTGGAGACACCCCACATCCGAGCAGAGCCCTTCCAGGACCTGAAGTAAGACTGGCAATGTTTCTCCACACGTCTGGGTCCATCTTTACACAGAGGCAATGGCTTTGCTTGGAAAGCTACACATCAACATTGTCTCTCAAAATTTGAGACCACAACTATTATGAGCCCTCACTGTCACTAGGGAGAGGAGTGCCTAGGCTAGAGTGTAACCCTTTGGCAACGGCCTGTGGAGATTTGGTTCGATTTTGAACCATGGCGTCACTGGCTTTTTAGCCACGCATTTCAACCCAACTGATGACAAACTACGTTACATATGTTGCCAAAGGGCAGCCAAACATTTTCAAGTGACTGCCTTTTGGTTATTGTGGTCGCCCATTGTACAGAGCCCTCAAGAGGTTGAATTTTTAAAGTCTCTTCATGGCCACGTTAAAGTTAACTGTTTATAACATATGTACCTTTCTAAGCGCGATTTAGTTTAGCATAGCCAAGATTAATAAAACTAGAAACTACAGGAATGATCTCATACAACATTATTAGCAGTAATTAGCAAAAGGAAAAGGACAGGACAAATTTGTTAATCAAGGGTTCAATTTAATAAAGTGAGAGCATGATTTATGAAACTGAGGGTATAGTTTATTATTATTACTGCATGTTTTATACAAATCATGAGTTGTGCTCTCGCTTTATTACATTGCGCATGCATTTTTACCAAGTCATGGGTCCATTTAAGGATAAATAAAACAAGAGTGTGATTTAGAGAAGTAAGGGCACAATTGAGTAAGGAGTAATCAAAGGGAGCACATGATTTTGTAAAATGAGTTCACACATGAGTAAAATGATTTAATAAAACAAATGCACATTTACTTAAATGACTGCACGATTTAGTGAAATAAGAGCATGATTTATTTAATTGAGCACATGTTTTCTGAATGTCGTGACCTTTCGAGGGCTCCGTACAATTGGTTGGGCTAGATGTCGCGAAGACACTTCATGAACAATCAATCTCGGTCCACCAGTCTCTGCCCTTGTTACCAATATTTTCAGTGGATACAAGCCTAACATGGCATCAGTGAGTAAGTCATTGCGAGTGCAATATTCAGCTGAAGAAGTGACAGAACACTTGAAAGGGACATGAATAGTGAAACAGGAGGCATGTGGAGTGGAGAGAAATTTGAGTTGGATCAACAATTGGACAATGAAGACTCAAGTGATTTCAACATGGTGAGTAAACACACTTTAAAGTTTAAACTGTCAAATGAATTGCAGATCTGTTGAACTGTATGACTTTAAGGAAGCTGTGCTGATGAAGGCTAAGCAATTCATATCTTGCTATTTAAAGTAAGTAGCGGTGCTAGCTTATCTCATGGCCATTTGATATGTTAGCCAGCTCAAATTATGTTAAGAGTTTCAATTTATATCTAGTTCCCACATTTACTCCAATTTTGTGTCTAGCACAGGAAATAACTCTTAACACATTATACAGCTCTTTCCTGGTCAGGTTTTCTGTCAGGAATTTGTTCATGTTTTTAATCACTTTGTTTACAAGCATGCGTGCTCCTTGAGTTTCACTGTGTTGATTACAAACTTCCTTAGCCAGCATAAACATTCCCAAGCAGGCCTACAGTGTGATCTTTGGTAACCAGGAGTCTTAACAAAGGAATAAAAGCAGTTAACATTATGTTGAGGTGTTGTTAAATATAAGTAATCAAAGTTGTTTTTGTTTTTCATAGATGGATGGAGAGATGAGGATGGAGTCTCTCAGAGGAAGGAGGCAGCTCATGACAGATGGATTCTGGGTTCTTGCAGAGCATGACGTGGAGGAGCACGAAAGGACATTGAGGACTTCTGGATAAGCAGCCTATGATCCTGGCCTGGTTAAGTGTGTGTGCGTGTGCGTGTGCACATGTCGGGTTTTTAGCACAAAGCAACATTTTCACATTAACATATTTATCCATTAACATTTCATATAAACATTTATTTATTTATTCTGGCTTTGGTTAGCCATTCCCTGACAGGTCCCATTACAGATAGTAAGCACAATGATGCATCAAAGCTATATAATTTCCCTCCTACTTAGACACATACACAGATACAGGGACACCAAATGAAATTGCATTCATGCACTGTCATCCATTTGGCCCTAGCTATTGGGAATATTCAGCAAGCTGTACAGACAGCCAATACAATTTTCTGTTATGTACATATAGGGGAAAATCTAGTTTGTCAGCTGTAAGATATTTCTGTAGATGTAGTTTTACAGGCACAGCCTTTAACAACTTCAACAACTTATCTAATACGGTATCACAAGACTCTCATCACATCTAGACTCTTAAAAACAAAAAAGCTGTTGGCTGTGTTATATTAATAAATACAAGATACAAGTAAATACAAATACAAGTGAATACAAATAAACTTGCCCTAGAGGGTAGGCCTCTTTTATTTGAAGTTGATCACCCTCACCCCTCTCTCTGTCTATGTCTGTATGTTTTCTGTCTGTAGGTTTTTTGTGTTGTTCTTTTTTCTCCACAGCCACATTTTATTGTTTACTATATTTATGTGGAAATGGTTCGTGGTAGTATAAGTATATTAGAAAAATTGTTTGTCAATCAATAAATGGTAGGCTATTTATGTTTTTGAACTGCCTTACATTTTCAGATTTTAATCCCAAAAAATGTTTTCCACATTAAATTATTTCCTTGTTTCTTGTTTCTTCCTGTTGTAAGTATAGCAAAGTTTCCACATGTTATATATATATACATATATATGAAGAAGTTGTTGTTGCTGGTTATTGACTCATTGTAAGACATTACCAAACAAAATATTATTTGCGCAACCCAAATTGAGGAATGAAACATTCCACATTGTACTTTGCATATTGTATGGATACCAGTAAACTTGTGGCCTCCATACACTGGCTTCAACTGCGGTGCCTTTTTGAATTTGACAATTTTGTTTACCCCCATATATCAGCTATGCAGCAAACATCATAAATGCCTAGTATTCAATTTACAGTCATTATAATTTCCAATGGATTTCATTGAGCAGTGTTTGTAATCAACACAACATTGGCAGCAGAGTTTGATGGCAGTCTTGAGAACAATAGAATATCGCAGGCAAATCCCCCCCAATATGTTAAAGCCAATGTGTGGATGTCAATCATAAATTTGAACAAAAGTAATAAACCAATTCTGTTTTTACTCTGTGTGGATCACATTTTTTTTTAAAACACTCTTTCCTTATCTACAACACTAATTTCTAAAATAGAAATAGGCAAACAAACTGAGATTCTGACAAATTGATTAGGTGTTTTACATTGTCTGAGAATATCATTGGAAAATAATGTGTGTTGCACTCTAGCATCTACAGTGATAAATTAGTGGATATATTTTATCTCTGCCATATATCCACACATTAAGCCTTTTTTAAGCCTTGGCAATGTCCACCTACATACACTGCCTTTAAAGGCCAAGCACTCCTCCCACACTCTCCATCAGTGTCTCAAGCTCCAGCAGAAGCCAACTCACCAGATTGGACAAACCCGACACACACACATGCATGTGCACACACATAGAGAGAGAGAGAGAGAGAGAGAGAGAGAGAGAGAGAGAGAGAGAGAGAGAGAGAGAGAGAGAGAGAGTGAGAGAGAGAGAGAGAGAGAGAGAGAGAGAGAGAGAGAGAGAGTGAGAGAGAGAGAGAAAGAGAGAGAAAGAGAAAGGGAGACTTCACTTTTTCCATACATTTGTTTATGCACACAGAGGACATTGTCTTAATCTTTCCCTTTTTGCATCTTGGAGTTCATTTTTCTTTGCTGTGCCCTCAGTAAATTGTGTAATTATTCATTATTATGATTTGAAATGTTTTGTAATTTTTGTCAAATCTACTATTCAGTTCCACTAGGTACTGTAGCAGTGTAATACAACCGATATGTTGCAATTACCTTCTTTTGTACACATGGTAAAGCAGCATCCTCAGCAGATAGGTATTTAATTAATTTGAAATTCTTACATTGTCATAGTGTTTAATCATCTCACTTTCCGAGTGAAATAGGCTTTAAGGATGCATTGTAGAGCAATTCCTTATTGTTCCGCATTAATGTTAGGGGGAGGGCTTATTTGGCATTTCATAATTAGATAGAGGATGGCTCAAAATAACCCTACTGAAGATCTTACTCCAATGCAGGTATTTACTGACTCTGAATCAGACACCAATTCACTCCACCCCACCCATATTCAATCACTTTCAGACAAGGCTAGAATAGCCATTGCTTACTAGTGTTACATAAGTTCTTAGTTAATTTATTATTCTGTATAAACATGATCTGTCCAAGTTGTATCAAAATTTGTGTTAAACCTCACTATGCACACTGCAGTGTAATGCTGTACAAGTCATTTTGTAGTAATTACAACACTGTATGTATTGTCTGCATACTGCACATCACCCTCCCATACTGCACATGCGTACTGTCTCTAATTACCCCTCCCCATCTCTCTATATGTATTTGGAATGCTCCACTACTCGTCTGCCCTGTAGACTGGGTTAATTCACCATTTTACAATATTGACATATTCTACTTTATTCTGACATTTGTTAATTGGTCAGTAGGAAGAACAATGCATATGAACGAGTTCTTTCACTTCACAGTTACTGTACTGTAGAATCTTCACTAGCCCTATATTAAACAGGCAATTGATTTGAACTCCACTCCCTGGCCTTGGACATTACAATAAAAACACCAACTGCTTTCCTCAGCTTTTTTTTTTGAAAAGACACTGCCCACCTTGTCTGCTTTTGCCCATCTTAAACCCTTCACTGCTCTCTCTCTCTCTCTCTCTCTCTCTCTCTCTCTCTCTCTCTCTCTCTCTCTCTCTCTCTCTCTCTCTCTCTCTCTTTCTCTCTCTCTCTCTCTGTCTCTCTCTCTCTGCCCCCCTCTGGTACTCACTCTCTCTCTCTCTCTTTCTGGCTCTTCTACTTTCCCTCAATCCATAAGTACCAAATTATGCAGTTAAAGTAAATGGAACATGTAATGACTTGACAGAGTCTATTAGGGACTAATGACGTATGCTGGGGTTTTACAGTGAGAGAGTTAAATCTGTTGCAACACAAATTAAAGTGGCTGTGGACGAAAAGGGATGAATGCTACCATGAGCCAGGAACAAGTTAGAAGTTTTCTGGTAGTTTCTTTGTCAGTTTCCTTTTTTTCAAGCTCACCTTTCAAAACTTTTTTTTTGTATTGAGCAGTCATTTAGACGAGGGTCGCAGAAGCCCTCAACATTGGCCTCCATCCATCACTCTTAAATTTCAAGACCTCGAGAGATTTTCTTGCTTCCTTTTCTGTGATCCTTCAGAAATTCATTTGCCAATAAATTATATTACTGCCATCCACTTAGGTAGCCTTCATACTTCAGCCCCCACCCCTAGCCCCCCCACCCCTCATAAATAATGGGAAAAGAAATTAAGTGGAGTGAATTGAATTGAAGCCTTGGTGGTTTATGATTTGTATTTATATATTTATTTGAATGTAAGATTACCTTACTGGAAAGACATTAGGTGCCTTTTTGTACTGTGCAATTGCTGTTTAATAGTTTTTGACTACTCAAAAGTTCAAATACAGACTTGTTGCCATGGTTATCACAGCTGCAGGATGGCAGTCTCTTAGGACAAATGGATGACTTTATTGGGCACAGAATATTCATTCATATGGGCATTGAATATTGTATTTTCAGAAAACACCAGACTTTGTAGTGTTCTTATTTGCCTCATTCACTCAGTGTGCATTTTTCTTTTATTCTTCCTTCCTTTTTAACGTTTCATTTGTTTTGCTCTGTCTTTGCTCCCTTGGTGAGCCAAGGTTTGAACTTGCCTCAGGCAGGGTCTTTATTATTTATGAACTGGCTTTTAGACAATGAAATATTGGCTCTGATTGGGAAGAGTTTTCTGAGTCGCACTTTTGCCCTTCTTTCACTCTTTGTCTGTCTCTTGTTCTTTCTCCATCCATCCAGTCGTATTTTGTCAAGGTGAGCTCAGCTAGTGACATTATTAGCCAGAGGCTCTAGCCCCAGTCAGGGCTGCTAATACAACTGTAATTGCTTTGTTGTGGCTGTCTTCTCTCTACCTATCTCCCCCAATCGTTTCTCACCAAGAGTTCAGCCTAGCCACTTAAATAGCTTCCTGTCTTTAGAGTTGGAAAAGAGCAGGAAAAAGAGAGAGAGCGAGAGAGAGAGATAGAGAGAGAAAGAGAGAGAGCGAGTGTGTGTGTGTGTGTGTGTGTGTGTGTGTGTGTGTGTGTGTGTGTGTGTGTGTGTGTTCGCACACACGCCTGTTAGAGAGAGTGAGTAGAAGGAGAAAGGGAAATGCGTGGAAGCTAAAATGAAGGCGAACTGGGTGCACCATTTCATCAGCAATCAGTTAATTTGGCCGGGGTAAATGGAACGGGAATTGATCTGACCACCTGCTGGGGCTGACATGGGGATTGGCCCAGTCCAACCTTGAGGAAAAGTCCAGGCCTATGGGTGAGACTTCAAACAAGGCTGCAGTGCTGTCGATATTCCCAGCCAAATCAACCTCAGGTGATGAGTCATAGCAGCATAATGATCATCAACTGAAGACAAAAAAGAGCAAGATAGAGAAAAAGAAATCACAACAAGGCAAAAAAAATCAGTAACTAAGAGGCTTTATCACTAGCTCTGTCCCATTTGTTCATGTGAACTATTTAGAGCTCTTTCTCCTAAATAACATAATGAACTTAAACGTGCACGCTATATATACGCAATGTTTTATATTTAAGGCTTTGTCATCTTGTCAGGAATTGTCTTTAATCAGGAATGTGTGGGTTTAAAATCTTAAAAATAAAGAGGTCCTTCTATTGGGAGATCCTTCTCCCACCCTTCAGTGGGGGACCCAAGCCCATCTTTATTCATCCACCCGCCTGGCCCACTTAATGGGACATTGCACAGTGAGGATATTTTCTGCTTTCACTTCATTTTTTATTCATCGTTGATTAGTCAAATTAGTCATGTCGAGGAGACCGTAATCAGGAGAATATAAAGGAGAGTTGTGTGTGTGTGTGTGTGGGGGGTGGGGGTGGGGGGGGGGGATTATGGATATTGACCCAATTGCAAATTAAAATAAAAATCAGAGAGCAGAAGGGGAAAATGGGGTTGAGGGAATAATGCTGTCAGCAGAGAAAAAGGTAGTCAGAGACAAGCATATCAGTGTGTTTGGCTGAGGCTATGCCACAAGGATCTGTTCCCAGTCATTACCTGGAGGGAGGTCAAAAACCTACGCTTTAAACAGGTCTCTGACGCTATACGTCTCTGTCTTCCTGTCTCTGAGGACATACTTACTTTGTGAGTCTTTCCCAACAGTATGAAACACTGTTAGGTGAGGCTTCATTGATTTCCCCAGACACTTAGCATTGCTTTCACATATCTGCACAATATTAACTAAAATGGCATTTTTCATAAAGGGACTGTAAAGAGGAAGAGCGTTATAGCAAAGTAGTCTATTGCACTATTGCCAGTATTGCCACTATTGTTTGCTTCTTTTTTGTATACAAACAAAATTAAACCAGATGGGTAGAGTAAGGGCCTTTGGTTAAACATGTTGTACCAAGCATCTTGTTTAACTCATTAATTTTTTTCTTGTTGTCATTATCCTAAGGCAAAATAATAAAACACAACAACAAAAACTACAACAAAAAAATAGTAACTCCATATGTTGATGCACATCAGTGCTCATGTGCTTGTGTATCTTTGAGTCCACATGGTTCCAATTTGAAAACATTTTTGAGTGCATAACTCCCTAAATTAAATTAATCAAATGGCTAGTTAATTCAGTGTGTGTGTGTGTGTGTGTGTGTGTGTGTGTGTGTGTGGTGTGTATAGATTGGTGTTTGCATGTGTGTGTGTGTGTGTGTGTGTGTGTGTGTGTGTGTGTGTGTGTGTGTGTGTATGTGAGTGTGTGCCTGTCCTTGCATGTATTTCTGGTTATCTTAGATATGTGAATATGCCAACTGTCATTGTTGACATGATAGCAATCTGATAGACAACACAATATAAACACACACAAATGTATACACACACACACACACACACACACACACACAAACACACACACAGGGACCAAAGCAAAACATACTGGACTGCTATCAACACAAAGGCCTCTCAACTACAGTGCATCTGGAGCCAGGGTTCCACTTCCTGGTTTCCCCACCTCCTCTTCCTCCAGCTCTTGATAATCATGGTCCCCTGGTCTGATCTCAGTCGGGAGCTGGTGTCCCACACCCCAGGTTCCTTACCACAGGAACAGTAGGAGGTGCTGAGCTGAGGGATCAGCACAGGCTTACTCTGACTTTATTGCACATCTGGCTATGCTCAAAGTAGCAGTAGACTGGACCTGATATTTCACTGGTGCATGGGCAGCCTGTCAGTCGCGGTGTTTGGTTATTACACAATACTTTATGTTGTTGTTTTATTTTCCTTAAAATTCGCCCTTGGTGTTAACACTAACCATTCTAAAATAAAACAAGGGCATTTTACACAATATACAAAAAGAAAACAAAACAAAAAGCAAAGAAAATATCTTTGAAGGCTATAAAAAACTGGCAGACAAGTGCAATATCATGTATAGGGAATTGGCTAATTAGCTTAATCTTAGCATTCTGCAGTTAAAATACATCTTACCAAGCCTAAACTCACCCACAAATCAAACGTCACCCTTACTGGTAATCAGCGTAAGCTGTAATAAATTCCAGTTGCTTCATAATCAAGGACTATGGGAATTACATCCTCATCCCCAGAAAGCTGTAGAGGAGATTTTCCCCATCTCAATCTGGCAGGCTGGCTGAGCATGAATGAAGGTGAAAGAGACCTTGACCATTGATCTCTCTCTCTCTCTCTCTCTCTCTCTCTCTCTCTCTCTCTCTCTCTCTCTCTCTCTCTCTCTCACACTCTTTCGCTCTCTCACACACTCTTATTTTCTCTTGTTGAAGAGTTCTAATTTAAAAGGATTTAAAATGGAGTATGCGTGTTCAACTGTCTCATGCCAGCATTGATGCTCCTCTTCACACAGGACTTGTGTTCTTCTGACGAGAGCCACACTACATAGAATATCATCCAGGTTAAAATCATGGTTAGTGAGTAGTGAGGAAATAAAAGGTAGAATAAAAATGTTAACATTAAGAGAAAGCATGTCATTTTTAAATGTATCTAAAGAACAGTCATTACTTTTTTCACTTTGAAATTTGAACTGAAGGTGTAGTTTGTGTCTTGCAGTTGTGAACAGGAGTTGCTGTTAATACTTTCTTCTTAAACAGATGGCTTTTTATTCAACCCCTGTCCTTTCCACCAACCAGCCGTTTTTGCAGTCTTGATAATCCCTTAATGCCCACACATTTCTCGCTAGTCCTGCAAGAATTGGAGACTTCAGATGCTCGTTTTTGTAAAAATCCTCAATATCCTCCTCCAGTCCTGTCATTTGTGTCTCCCCAAATGTCATGTCAGAATTATAGTCCATTCCTTTGGTTGCACTGTGACAGGTGGCATTTCAGATCTTGGGTCTCAGGCAGAAACATTTGACTGAGCCAGGGACCCTTGTCTCTGGCGGCTGGATTTCAACCTCATTTACAGTGGCTCTGTCAGCAATGGGCACTGGTGACCTTTAAGAGGCAGGAGTCATGAAGTGCCAGTCTTGAATGGGCATGAGTGCCAGTTTAAGAGGCAGAAGCTCCTTAAGAGAACACACTTGACATTTGTACCCCTAATGTATCGATTGGCTCTGAGTGAGCATCTTCTTGCTATAGTGACACCATGTGCTTTCAAGGTCAGATACAGGAATCCATTACTGTACACACACATACACACATCACCAGCATATTTGGTCACACTGGTACAGGCATATGCCTGCTCTCTCTTTGTTAACCTGTTTGGACACAGTGTTTCCGAAGATGGTCTTACCATCAGTGAAGAAATATAAGGATAGCTCTAAAAAATACACATACATTAGTGTAAATATCGATCTATACTCATAATAATATTATAATTGAAATAGTATTAATTTGTGTAAGAGTGGTTGTGATCATGCATGTGCCTATTTACCTTCATCACAATTCTGCCATAACACCTGAGGATTACTGATTTATAATGTTAATTCAACTGGTGCTTAGAATGTTTGGGTTTGTGTTTTTGAGATTATTAGCACTGAAAGCTGGGTCAGAAATGCTGCAGTAGGATGCTACTCCACACAAACCTCACACCCAAACAGCACAAGCGGTTTTATAATGCTGCTGAATACTAAAAGAGATGCTGCAACCGATATTCTTTGTGTGAAAAGGGTATAGAGCAGGAGTTTAACCTCTGTTTCTGCAGTCTGACTCCACCTGCTGTACAACTGCACCAATATTTTGGGCTCAGACTGCAGCCCAGCCATACTCCTTTGTTTTGGGTGAAGAACTGTGTTTCCCTCTACTTTTAAAACTGTGTTTACTTTGAGTACATTAACCTAAATAGAAATCGTCCCCTACATCAGGTTTGTACCTCAATTAATTTAGCAAATAGAGTCAAATGTTTTTATAACAAAAATATCTGTTTATTTCCATTGAATGCTTATTGTTGAGAGTGTGTAGAACTAAAATATGATCTATTGTTGTGTGGTTTTTAAGAAATCCAAATTCACTTTACTTATTTTACAACTTAACCATGTTAAGGAACCTCTGAACATGTTTGAGTCTGAATTTGAGGTAAATATTATGATCTGTTTTGACTCCTTTACTGAGAGTACAAAACTTGTGACTAGATTTAACAGCGCTAAGCACCTTAGCACAGATGCATACAGTACTCTGTGTCTTTTGTGCTTTTGTAGATGCGTAATTTGCGCTAAATATTCTTTTGAAAGTCATTTCACAGTGTTTCAGTCGATCTTGGATAGAATGTTTTAGTTCCTTTAGTCCATGTTGTTTCATATTGATCAGACAGGGCTGATTATTGTGGTTCCATCATGTTTAAATTATCCCACATCTCCTAGAATGGTGGAGTCTTCAATTTGATATCATTTGATGTTTTTCTTTTAACAATATGTTTGTAAAATCCTTCCAAGTTTATATGAATCTACCTATAAAGCAAATTAACATACAGTTTGCCCAGGGTTCTTGTTTATGCTCATTTCCAGAAACACATTGGGGTCTATTGTGGTCAGTGACGGGTTCCTCTTACTGGCTGTATAATAAGGTGCAAGAGCTGAACAACCTGAACCACTTCTCTAGAGTGGCTGCTAATCATCCCATTAAGTTTATGCAGGCCTAAGGCTTGGGAGAGGGCACTAATTCCTTACCACTTTAGTCATGTACCAATATAGTCCAGTGGTGAAGTATGATGTGAGTTCCGGCAAACACATAGCTACCAGCTTTTGGGTGTGTTTGAACAGGTTGATTTCCTGTTTTTGCCAGGGACTAGAAAATTGCTTGTTTCTGTCTGAGGAGTATACCTTCAAGACATTAAATGACTAAAAACTAAAACTAAAAACAAATCATCACATTCAAATCTATAAATCAGACTCTTATGAAACAGATGTGTAAATATGCTAAATACTACATACAATAAAATACAGAGATGAAACTATGTCAGAAATGTTTATTGCAAACATTTATTGGTATGTGTAACATACAGTACAATTAAAATGTTCTGTCCCTGCACTGACTTTTGCCATCAGCCTAGATGGCCAAGCCAGTTATGTGTGGCATCTTTCTGCTAGTGCCCTTTTCTCTATAGATCAGGCATGGGTTAGGCTGCTTAGGTTGCCTAATGTTAGTGGTACTGTGGATAGGAATTTACTGTCTTTCAGACTGAAGAGGTGGCCCTGTAAATTTGGCCAATTGTGTAGGGATAGCAAGATATGGTGATCCTAGTTTTTTTCTGGGAGAGTGAATCATTGTTCTTGAATTGTGACAAGGTTGTGGCAGGCTCTGGCATATGGTCTGAAGCTGGATGTGGCTGGGTTATAGCCAAGAGCAGAATGCTTAAGAATCAGTGCAAAATGGAGATGGATTCCATCATACATGCCAATAAGGTGTGATGTGCCAGGTGTACATTGGCAAGTTTGGCACAACGGCTGATTTTAGTGAAAACCCCATCGATGACATGTGGGCTTGTCCTATAATGTGGCAGGGGTATTAAATCACAATATGTGACTTGGGAAACTGCCTACTGGCTATTTCTGCCACTCTCTGTAGAACATTAGTTGTGCCAGTGCTTGGAATTTGGAGGTCATTTCTACCACGGATAACATACTGAAGGTCTCAAAAACCTTGTTGTTTAGGAGCTGTCGGTTATGCTCTATGGTACTACAGCACCTTGTAACCTTGTGCCCAGGAAACAAACTCTGTAAGTCCAGGAACTACCTGTTGGAATCCATGAGGACAGCAATGTTCTACAGTAGCTCTGTTTCTTTCCCTATCTGATGAGAGCACTGACAGAGCTTTGTTTTGTGTTACTATACTATGCTGTGAAATGTAAAATTGGCTGTAACTCAGTCTCCACCTCCCTAGCCTCCAAATATTCTTCTTAAACTTGAAAATTTGAGGGTGGGCAAAATTTCTCAAGGCTGTTAGTTGCTCTTGAGTCCCTTATGTCCAGATCATGCCAATGCCATTAGTGTCACCACTCTCTTTTTCAGGTGTCTTGCCAAATGTTCTTTGTAGCTGAACCAAAAGGTTAAGTGGGGACAAAAGACACATAATAAGAGATCAGAGACCCTGCTGTTCCTCCTGCCTATTCTCGGAGCGGCATTTTCACACCAGCCCACAAGACACACACTCTCTCTCTCTCTCTCTCTCTCTCTCTCTCTCTCTCTCTCTCTCTCTCTCTCTCTCTCTCTCTCTCTCTCTCTCTCTCTCTCACACTCACACACACACACACATACACACACAGCATGAAGCACCCATACAAACCTTCCTGCCGAGCTGAGACTGACCAGTAAAGCTGTTTCACATTGGCATCTCACACTGTGCCTATCACACCTGAAAACACAGTCCCTTTGGTTCTCTGCTGACTTATTTATTGTACACTCAGTTATCTCTCTGCTGTGTTTGCTTCATGTTTGCTTTGTGTTTCATCTAAAAGAAGGCATTATTTGGCTTCTGTTTCTCTGTGCCTCTTTTATGCTTTTCTTTCTTTCGTTCTTTCTTTCTTTCTCCCTCTCTCTCTCCCTCTCTCTCTCTGTCTGTCTCTGTCTCTCTCTCTCTGTCTCTCTCGATGTGGATTTCCCAGTCTCTAGCTCAGTCAGTCGCTCTTAGTTATTCGGTAGGACTAGGGATTTATCTCCAGTGCTCTATCATCTCAGCGATCTTTTGCCCTGTGCTCCATCATTACTGCACTCTCGCCTCCATGAGCAGGCGACAGTCTCCAGTCTCTCTCTATTGATTCAGTTATTAGCCATAGATGTGTGAGTGTGAGGAATTGCTTCACATTTCCTCTCCAAGGTGTGTGCTGCCATTAGCAATTTCCCAAGCTACCTTTCACCTCTTAGACCCATATCACACACCCCAACAGAAAAACTGAAACATTCACATACACATACATGTATCTACATACACAGATGTGTCCAAAAGCAAAAGGTAGCCTAGCAGGTACAGAAACATCCTTGTGTATACATACAATATACACACACACATTTCTTAACTATGTGTGTAAGTCACATCTGACCTGCCAAGACCTTATCGGGCAGAATCACAAAAACATCTGGGCCATTGGATTAGACTTGTGATGGACTGCTTGGATGAAAGTGCCATGGTGGTTCAAACACTTTTCTGTAGAAGAAAAAAACACTTTTACACTGACAATTTGCCCCTCTGCTTCACATACCATTTTACACCCGGCTGCTGGTAAGATTTAAGCGCAGGGAGTCGCCCAAGTACAACATTTGCTCTCATAACCATCCACCCAAAGGCACTCAGTGACTCCTCATTCCTCCCCCCTCACCCATTCCCCTCGCTCCTTTCAGCCCCTTCTCGACCTTAAGAACTACTAAAAGATCAGTTTTACAACTTTCTAAAGTAGCATTTGAGTTTTATTTCATACTCTTCTCTGCTCAACTTTATCTCCCGATTTTCATGGAGCATTAAAAAAAAGTGCCCATCTGGAACTTTAGAGAAGGGATTTTCTTTGAAGATACTTTTCTTCCCCTTAAATCTGATGTTGTGAAAAGGCCTTGGAAATGCCACTGTCTGCCACTGACATTGAATGAAGTTCACTTGGGTGTGTCATAGGATCCTTGGCCTTTCTGTGGGATTGAGGAGGGTGCTATGAAACCACCATAAATCTGATGAAGACATTCTGCTTATCACAGTGAGAACTGACAAAGAGAGAGTGAGAGAGAGAGAATGAGATGGAGAGAGCACAGTACGTCAGTCTGTCTGCTAATAGCTGAGATTACAGCTCAGTCTCAGTTTGAGTTAGCCCAGCATGCATCAACAACTGGCTTGAGTTTAATGGGGGAAACAAATTAGCCTTCCAACTTTTTCCTGGACTTTTTACTACATGTACACACACACACACACACACACACACACACACACACACACACACACACACACACACACACACATGCGCGTGCGTGTACCACTCAGATGCACCAAATATAACATATGCTAATCATTTTGTTTTCTCTCTAACTTTGGTCAAATAGACTTGTGTGTGGGTGGATTGGATGGGTCTTGACAAATTAAGATGTTACGTCTGGGGTTGATGTATTATTCCCAGATTATCTTGTCAGGTTAAACAAATATTGCAGTGCATAAAATTTGTCTAGGTGGCACTGAAGGTCAGGGCGGATCTTGCTGCCAGCAGAGAGAGTATGAGGGGCGCAGAAGAAGAATAAAGAAGTCTTCTGATAAGAGGCTACCTCCGGCTCTGTTATCTTTCATATAAAATATTACTCTGCCTGCATGGAACTTAAGATTTAATACCACTTTCCCCGTTTTCTCTCTCTCCCCCTCTTTTTGGCCACAGAAATGCTTGAGTGTGCACAGCAACAGAAAATCAATGCTTTGATTGAATTCGTCTTTTCAACCAGGCAGTGGTCCTATTCTTAGACCTGGTATTTTTCGGGAAAGGGTCCGGAATGACAAGGGGTGTAGGGGAAAAAAAATAAATAAATAAACAAGATAGAAAAATTACAGTATCATTAAGTCAATGTATTCATTTCTGTCCGGTCATTAATTATACAAGGACCTTTTTTAACCATCACCACATATGCATCACTGGATCGCTTGGTCTTCAGGGAGGCTATGTAAAGACTGTGTGTGTGTGTCATATTCACACAAGTGCACGAGCAGTGCAACTGTGCTGACTCTGAAGTGCATTAGAATGACTGTGGATCAGCAAATCTAGAGTACACACATAACACCCAGGCCCCTCCCTCAATTGCCATTTAACAAAAAAGCAAAGCAATGGTGTCAGAAGTAACATCTTTTACTGCAATTTCACCTGAGTCTTCGTGCTGCATTCAGTTCAGGATGTTGACCCATCAGATTGTACTGGGGTGTACATTCTGTGGACCATACCAGCTTCTTTCAGCAAAAACATGCTGCAGTCTGCTCCTGAAACATTTGTACAAGTGTGTCTGTGGGTTCTTTAGGGACTTGAATCCTGTTATGGCTGTAAAGTTGAATCAAGCCTGTTTTATGATTTATAATATGTATTAAGCCCTAGATTCAGCCTTCATGCAGTTTGTTACAAATAAGTTAAGTATTGGAATGACATCTTCTTTGCTAACTTTGCCTTTCCTAGCATGGTGATTCTTTAGACCCCTTATTGTCTGCTATCCTCTCCCTAACCTCCTTGTTTTGTGTCATGTGCTGGTCTTCTGCAGGCTAGAATCCCCAACGAGGACCCTGACCCTGGAGGCACCCAAAGGGGTGGAGGTGAATGCAGGGATTGGCGAGTTCAAGGCCTCCTGTCGAAAGGACCTCACTCTAGAGTCTTCAGAGGGAGATGTGAGTCCTGCCATCATGCAGTCATTTTTCAGCATACCCACCCTGGACAGTCTCTGAAATGCAAACACCTGAAGCACCTGGCACACACACACATCTGACAGTGCCAGTAGCGCTCCCCTAATGATTGATCACAAATAAACAAAGACCCAAAACACATTATTTTCACATAAAAATATTGGTTCTTGTGTTCAATACCATATATTATGTTTCTACTCATTTATAACAATTTATAACATTTAGGACTAGTTAAACTAGTCAAATGATTTATTAGTTTCTAATTGGGTGGGAGGTATTCTGTGATATCCCAGGTTGTCCGTACTGGGACCTTTTTTAACCCTAGTAATCCTCCGCTATGTTTAATAAACTCAACCCGCCATAGATAAAGGATGTCATCATTCGATTTATTCAGAGTGAGAGAGCAGAACTGCAGGCAAAGATTCCAAAACATTACACTTGACAGTTATGGTGTGAAAAAAGGGAAATTGATTAGAGGGACTGCAGAAATAGCATGTAACATGTGGGCAGGTCAGAGCACAAATAACCCAGATAGCCTCCATCTCAACCTGGCTGCCATGGACCTTGTAGTGTTTGGCAATAAATGCAGCTAAATACTGCAGTTGAAACTATTGTGGGGAATGGAGAAGTGTTGGCAATAAAGAAAATAAAAAAATAAAAAAAAGAAAGGCAACACAATCAGCCTGAGGAGAAATTGGCATATTTTATGTTTGCTGGTCGAATGACCAAAATCAAAGGCAAAAACATTGAGCCTACCCAAGTCATTCTGGTTTTTCTCACACCTGGATTTAACTGTACCTCCTATATGAGAGACGATGGAAATAAATGGGATATATCCATCTCCATGATCTCCTAAGTGGGGGCACTCAGCAAGGGGAATGTGCCTCTTCTGCCAGAGATATTGCATTTGTAAATCCAATATCATTTACCATCCTTCACAGAATGGCTGGTAATACATCACCAGAGAAGAAAGCATACTGATATGATAGCCATAATATTCTTTACTAACAGTTCTCCGTGTCTGTGTGTAATTTATTTACATTAGGCACTGGGGCATTTTTGGTCTGGCAGCATTTCATGTCAAATGCTTTGACAATGGCAGCCTTTCAGAGGAGCTAATGCATGTACATATCAGAGTGTATTCCAACACAAGAGATGTAGCCAGCTAGTGCAGTTTCAGGATGTCCACCATGACAGAATCTCACACTGGCAAAGAGGGTCATCATTTTTGCTCTCTGTTGAGTAGACTTCAAGCTGGAGTACTAAGTACATGACTGTGCAGTACAACTGCTGTTGGTGTCGTGTAAGATATGTAGGCAGCAAATTGGCTTTTCTGGTTGAGATCACCATGTTTAATATGTAATGGTTAAACTGTACATTTCATCTGTAGCTAATGAGGGGAGCGAGGACGTCAGGAGGGTAGACAAGAAAAAAAGGCTGGAATTGCTTTTGTATTATTTAAGTAGTGATTTAAATTACAATTCTCAATAATGGGGGTTTTGCAGATCTAAATGTGACTGAATATGCAAAAGTGGTATTTAATCTTTACTGCCTTTTTTAGCGTTGCAAAATTGGTGTCATTAAATACTATGGAAGTGTACATATTTTGCACACGTGTGGTGTTTTTTGCCCATCTTCTTTTATTCACCCATTAATATCAGCCAGCCGTAAAACCTTTATGATCTGCAATATGTTGCCTTTAAATGAGATCTGAAGGATTAAATGCAATCTCACTGACAAGTCAACACTCCTTATTTCAAGGTCATGCTTGAGATGAAAGGATCTCCTTAGAGCTGACAAACAGCTGTATGATCAGAAATTTTACGCAAGAAGTAGAGCATGAGTGTGGTA
>CM059265.1:9322077-9369577 GCA_030347295.1 Setipinna tenuifilis
TTACGCTAATTAGTTCCTATGTGTCGCCTTTCACTCGTCTGTCTGTCTCTCCTGTCTCTCCTCTGACTTCTTTTTATTCTTCTGCTTTGGCTGTATTGTTGTATTCATTACAAAGAACAAAGAAACTTTCACCTGCCAAGAAATATTACTTTGTCTTCCCTTGGCTGGCAGGAACTACAGGGCTTGCATGAAGTGGAAGATGTAGATAGAAAATAAATCAGGAAATGAAATAAATAGGCCAGTAAGTAAAAATGCTATAATGGATTTGAGCTGATGTCATGTCCTCTCAACATGCTCTGCCTTTGCCTTGTTAAAAGGAATTCAGATATAAGTTGTTTTCTTTACATCTTGCCATACAGGTGTGTACTGCCTCTCTCTGTGATCTCTATAAAAATATAGTGCTAATGTGGTTAGCTTTTTGATCAGCTGTTTTAGCATAACAATGACATTAAACAGTGATATGTGTAGATTACAAAAGAAAAGCAGTAACTAGTGTACAATCTGATGTACAGGATGTACTGGGGGGGGGGGGGGGGGGGGGGGTATAAATGAGTCGCAGAAAAAGGTTATGATGGAGGAGGAAGAAAAAAAGGGTAAGGGATTTTTTGTTATGATTGTTGAAGTCATATACATACACTCACTCAAAATAATTTCCCAATGAATTGCCTTCTTTTTTGTAAAGACTGACCATCTCTTTTACCTCCTTTCCACTTGCCCTCTCCATCTCCCCTCTCTCCACTCCCTGTCCTTTCCTCACAGATTGTTTTAAATGCGAAAACAATTCGCCTGAAGAACCTTCCTCACGGCACGGCGGACCCTCTGCTGGCCCCAGGCACCACCTATCCCAAGCAGACTGTGTATGAAGTGTGTGTGTGCCCCAGTGGCAAGCTCTACCTTTCCCCGGCCGAGAGCGCTTCTACCTGCCAGACCACCAACAGTGTGTGCTTATGGAGCTGAGAGAAGGTGGAGAGGGTCCCTAACTCAACCCCACCCCACCCCCACACCCACCCCCTGCGCCCCAAATGAACACCGCCCCAACACCAGAAAGGCCTTCCTCCCCGTGTTTGTTTCCCAGTCCAACTACAGTGAGCTGGAGGCTCGCCCTAAGCATCCTAGCCCACGTACCAATCCTCATTCACATACATCAAAACACATGCATACTCATTGAAATTCACATCTGCATCCAGCAGTTTTGTCTCACATCATGCTTTGACTGTCAGTCTTTGTTTAATGTAGTAATAGTTTCTCATACTTTAATATATTGTGCTGTGTTCCCATATGTCTATTAATCTGTTTTACTATCTACCCTAATTTTTATCTATCTATCTATCTATCTATCTATCTATCTATCTATCTATCTATCTATCTATCTATCTATCTATCTATCTATCTATCCAGCTAGTTAGCTAGTTAGCTAGCTAGCTGTCTGTCTGCGTTCGTTGTTTTCCTGAATCATCCTGTCATTTTCTCTGTCTGCCATGTGGCTCTTCATTCCCTTTTGTCCCTCCATGCCCTCCCTTCAGCATTTTCCCGCCTACACAACCCCCTCCTCCCCTCACCAATGAAAATCAGGAAACTCTATAAATAACTCAGCTTGGAAAAGCTGCATCTTCCGAAGTCAACTCTACATGGGCAAAAACAGATTTCAAGAATATGAATACATATTTGTTTGGTTCTGGTTGATGTTTTCCATTTTTTGATTTCTTTTTTTATACGGGACTTTGCTTGAGATGGACAGATGGATGGAATGGGTGTTTTGGGGGATTCGGGTGGGGTTCGAAGTGGCACCACACGATTCTGGACTCACGGTGGAAGCCGGAGCAGGCACGCACATACACACACAGACACACATAAAGACAAGCCCTGGGGACTTGATGTGTGTGCATGTTTGTGAGTATGCGTGATTGTGTGATTTGTTTAGTGATTTTTTTTCTTAAGAAGCGATACACAGGTGCCTTTGCTACTGTTGGTAAAGCACATTTAAATCCAACTTCTCCGAGTCATCCACAGTGGACCACTCTTTCTCTCTCTGTTTATCCAGAAAAAAAGAAAAAAAAAGAAAAACTGTTGGTGTTTTAAAAAGGCAGAGACGAGAAAAGGAAAATAACCCCATATAGACTGGAAGAAATGTATGTTTTTTTCTTCTGATGTCTCTTTTCAGAAAAAAAAAGAAAAAAGAAATGAAATAAAAACACGAACAAAAGCACAAATTATGCCATGTATATAACAATACCAATAAAAGATAATAAAACAATAACAGTTTTATTTTAAACACTGTATTTGTGAATGCTCTACTGCTCCTTTGGTTCTCCTTATTGTTGTTTCCATGGTAATGTATATTTTTATGTTATGCCTCAAGGTTTAATAGTGTTCCTGATCAGTAATTCTTATATGCTTCTCACAACATGAATTATCCATTTTCAGTGTTACTTAGCAGATAACTAAATCAAGGTTTTAAAAACTGTGCTGTGCCCCAAAATTAATCATTAAAGTAATTACTTAACAGGTATTGGTACAGGTCATATAATGCTGCATCATTGCATGCCTTTTGGTGCATTCAAAATCCTGCCATGCTCAGATCAAATTTTACTATCATGGAATCTGAGATCAATATTGGTGTTGATGTTGGCTTGAATTACCTAATGGATTTGAGCAGCAGTACCAGAATGGTTGGACCACTGCACTGGAATATCCCTCCTGTGACATTTTGTCGTCTTGGCAAGTGTGAAGCCTCATGTGAAGGATGTGCTCTTCCATCTCTTCATCCTGATGAATGCCAGCAGCAAGTGTCTTCTCATCACGGACCTCCTTTGCCCCACCCCCACCTGCATACTTCTTTTCTTTTTCCAGATGTTCTCTAATCCCACCACTTATACCACCACAGTAGCAACTGCCACTTATGGCCACAGAGTGGTGCTTTACATGAAACCTTAATCCAAACTACAGAGGACACTGCTGATGTTGACCCACAGTGTTTAACAGTTAGTGTGTAGGATTACTAATACCCACCACTCACCGCCTGCCCATGTATAGAAACCCAAATGTGGCTGTTACTTTGAGGGGGGTGATCAGTATTTATTGTTGTTTGTTCTGTACATAAAAAGGACAACCTGGAATTTCTAAAAAAAAATGTGAACAAAGATATATTTTCTTATAGATTCTATGCAATGTGTTTGTAAGATTGTTGTAAGGTTGGGTTATATGATTATCAGACTGTGATTTCTTTTCTTTTCTTGTGGTATGCAAGCGCTATAGTGCTTTTTTGTTGTTGTTCATGTTTTCTTTTGTTTGTTTGTTTGTTTTTGCTTTTTAATTAATCAGAAAACCAGAGACACCTACCATGCACTGGATACTATCAACTGCATACTCAGACCACAAGCATTCCTTTTGAACCGGTCTGTTCGCTCATCAGTAACAAAAGAACCAGACTAACAATAAGCATAGCTGTCTGTTAGCAATTAAATGTTTCTGTTTGGGAGAAGAAATATCAAAGCCTCTGTCATTGATTGATTTGTCGTTAAACATATTTAAACATGTACAGTACAATTACAGCAGACATCTTTTTTTTGTACATTTGTACACCGTTTTCGCAATGAACAATGAAATGTGGTTTATCCCTGATTCCTGTCTTACTCCTTTCTTTCTCTATCCCCCTCTCTCTCTACCTCCCTCTTTCTCACTGAGATTTTATTGGGGTGTTTGAAAGAGCCCAGGTTGAGTCCTAGAGTCAAATTTACCATGAAATAGGACATCTTCATAAAAGCGACGAGGTCGGCGCTGAAGTGGCACTCTTGGCTTGCACACTTGTGGAGAGTGGGGTGGGCTGGACAGTGCCGTAAAACACTGGGAGGAGCAATAGCAGATAAGGGCTTCAGGGGAAGAATGTTGTTGCCCAATACAGATTTCACAGCTACACTCAGCTCACACTATAGCATACTGTGCACATACTGTGTTCTTCTTTACACTCACTAACATTTTACATTTTACACAGGGGTGCATGTGTGTGCATGTGCCTGTGTGTGTGTGTGTGTGTGTGTGTGTGTGTGTGTGTGTGTGTGTGTCTGTCTGTCTGTCTGTCTGTCTGTCTGTGTGGCTACACTCTCCCAGCTCAATATTTAAAAAAATCAGAAAACATTCCCCATTCAGAATAGGATGGTCATCATGAAGGTTGAAATATGGTGATATATGTGAAAATATAAACTAAACTGGAGAAGTATTTTTGTGCTTAACAGTTGTATTCATATAAACACACACATACAGAAAAAGGTCTCCTTTACAATGACCTCGATGCCTCAGTGCTTGTGCTTCGGTCAGATGGATACTCCCTACACACACACACACACACACACACACACACACACACACACACACACACACACACGCACACACACACACACACCAAAACAAACATATGCACTCTTCTCTCATCATCGCTGGCACTGCACGAGATGAGCTTTCTGAACATGTGTGTGGAGAGATGATGGATGATGAGGTGGAGGATGAGCCCAAGGCCCACTAGTCCTCAATAATTAAAGGTGCTGCTCTTTTCATTACAGTCACATGGCCGACAATGTTTGCCGCTGCACCAGTGGCTGTAGTGGACAGAGAAGCCTGTGTGTGTGTGTGTGTGTGTGTGTGTGTGTGTGTGTGTGTGTGTAAATGTTTTTACACACAGTTTTTACCGTTTGTCAGGACCTCCTCTGTTCTTGAAGAGAAAGGTAATTTGGAAGACTTATGAGAATGTGTGCTGTGACAGCATCAGATGTGGTGGTGACAGTACATAAGAGATAATGGAGGAATAGGGTCTGAGTCACAGAAGATAAGGCATTTTGGAACTGTATAATGTTGTTTCTATAATCTGATCAATAAAACTGACTTGTTTGTAGCTTTCTGCCATTATGTATCTTCATGACTTAAAGGTCAAGTGGTATTAGCTTTGAATGGATCTTTTCTGAATCATTAGAGTAGAGTAGAGTAGAGTAGAGTAACTTTATTAATCCCGAAGGAAATTAAGGTGTCTTGTAGCATACACATAATACACATTACCCATAATAAATACACATTACAAACGAATCAAGACGAATCACCATATAGCACACTTCAACATAATTACAAAATTAGGAGGGGGGGGGGTACTTAGACGTGTCTATATAAGGTTAAGTTTGAGTTGGGGAATAGTCCTTAGTGCAAGTAAAAACAAAGTGGCAATGCAAACAGTGCAGTACATGTTGTCCAGGGTAGGTAGGATAGTGTAGGTTGACCATGGAATAGTCATGTAGTGGAGGATGTAATCCGGGTAGTGCAGTGCAATGTATGTCCAGGAAGGTGTAGGGGTCACCAGCACAGCGTGGTGTGTGAGTGTGTGTGTGTGTGTGTGTGTGTGTGTGTGTGTGTGTGTGTGTGTGTGTGTGTGTGTGTGTGTATGTGGGGTGCAGCTCAAGCAGTCCAGTCAATTATGCCCAGCTCCCTCTGTGTGGTGTTGTGAAGCTGTATGGCCCTGTGAACAAAGGACCTCCGAAGCCTGTCAGTCCTGCAGGGGAGGGACCGGAGTCTGTCGCTGATCAAACTCCTCTGATTAATGAAGATGGTGTGCAGGGGGTGACAGTCATTGTCCAATATGGAGTGCAGCCTGCTCAGGGTCCTCCTTTCAGCTATGGTAGAGAGAGCATCCAGCTCCGTGCCCACCACAGACCCTGCCTTCCTCACCAGTCTGTCCAGACGACCAGTATCCCGCTTCTTAGTGCTACCACCCCAACATGCCACAGCATAGAAGAGCACACTGGCCATAACAGACTGGTAGAACATCAGCAGCAGTCTGTTGCAGACATTGAAGGACCTCAGTCGCCTCAGGAAGTACAGCCTGCTTTGCCCCTTCCTGTATAGGGCATCTGAATTAGCAGACCAGTCCAGTTTATTGTCAAGGAGTACCCCCAAGTACTTGTATGTGCAGACTGCCTCAACATTTACCCCATCAATTGAGACAGGTTCCAGTGGTGGGGTGGTTCTCCTAAAGTCCACCACCATTTCCTTGGTTTTGGTGGTGTTCAGCTGCAGTTGATTAGTCCGACACCACCCAACAAATTCCTCCACGAGGTCCCTGTACTCCCCCTCCTGTCCATCCCTGATACACCCCACAATTGCAGTGTCATCAGAGAACTTCTGCATATGACAAGTCTCTGAGTTGTAGCTGAAATCAGTGGTGTACAGAGTAAACAGCACTGGGGAGAGCACCGTTCCCTGTGGCGCCCCTGTGCTGCTGATCACAGTCTCAGATGAGCAGTTCCCCAGTCTGACAACCTGGGGCCGTTCAGTGAGGTAATCTGTGATCCAGGTTACCAGACTAGGCTCCACTCCCATCCGCAGCAGTTTGTCCTTTAACAAAAGTGGCTGAATGGTGTTGAAAGCGCTGGAGAAATCAAAGAACATGATTCTCACAGCACTGCCTCCTTTGTCCAGGTGAGAGTGTACCCTGTGCAGCAGGTACAGGATAGCGTCCTCTACTCCCACACTCTCCTGATAGGCAAACTGCAGGGGGTCTAGTGCATGGCGAACCTGGGGTTTCAGATGGTTGAGCAGCAGCAGCCGCTCAAGGGCCTTCATTAAGTGTGAGGTTAGGGCGACCGGTCTGTAGTCATTGAGTTCTTTCGGGTGTGCTTTCTTTGGTACAGGTATCAGGCAAGAAGTTTTCCACAGTGTGGGGACCTTGCCTGTCTGCAGACTCCTGTTGAAGAGGTGTTGGAGAGGCTCAGCTAATTCCTCTGCGCAGGTCCTGAGCAATCTAGCACAGACGCCATCAGGGCCTGCAGCCTTGGGCTTTAGCCTTCGCAGTACTCCTCTCACCTGGTCAGCAGTGACTGTGGGTGGTGAGTGTTGGGGGTCCGTAACCTGGGGTGAGGGGGTGGGTGTGGGGGGTGATGGCTGTGGGTCCATGAGCAGAAGTGGGGGGTGGGGAGGTGTGATGTCGCAGGTTGAGCCGTCCATGTCAGGGTCGTTGTCAACGTCGTTGTCAACAAAGGCAGGTGGGGGAGGTGCGCTGGAGGTGCAGCCGTCCCTGTCAGGGTCGTTGTCAACGTCGTTGTCAACAGAGGCAGGTGGGGGAGGTGCGCTGGAGGTGGCAATGGAGGTGTGAAGGGCTGCCCCGTGGCCAGAGTTGTTGAACCGGTTGTAAAAGTGGTTCAGCTCATTGGCCCTGATTGATTCCTTTCATTATGCAGGTAGTAGTGGTTCCTCAGCTATCTAGTGTTAACATAAGCGAAACCAAAACTCACAAGCTGGGCAGGTGTTGTACATTTGGTCAGAAAATATCACAGGTGCAAGTGGGTTGGGTCAACGGATGGCAAAACACAGTCCCCACTGGGTAACTCATCATTTATAGAAATGTTATGTGTACTGTAATAAACAGTTCACACTGTCTGAGCTGTATAAAACAGGCTAAGATGTAATGACTAGACCATCCATCTTCTACTTTCGTCTGCCTTTACATAAGCAAGCCACAGAGTGTACATTAGTCCTGATGCAGTCTACAGTTTGTATCCTAATCTTGTGATCATAATTATAGCAAAATGTAAATATTAATATATGTTTAGTCTGGCCTACCTTATCGACACAAATGATGCATGTGTGGTTCTTGCTTGACACATAGCTTAGTCTGTTCTCTGTTGAGCTTCATTTGTGAATTCTCAGCATTATTGCATCATGGAATACAGCACTATCTGCAGTCTCACTTTAGCCTTGGTGAATACTATGGGGACATCCTTGTCTTCTGGATGTATCAAATTCCCTCTCCTCTCCATGCCAGAGAGTCCACTGAGGCAGTAAGTGTCATTGAGGTAAGCAGGTCCTGTTTAAAACTCATCTGAGCTGGTTAAGACTTAGAGCAGCAATTTCTACTTTTTAAACATTCCAGAAACACAGTTTGCCTTATATTGCAGACATTAATATGTAGAACATCACTTTGGTTAAACCAACAGATGCCAAAGAATAATCTTGTAATTCAAGTTTCAACATCCTTACACGTATTGTTAACAGCTTTACAATAAAGCCATTTTATTCTTCTTTGGGTTTACTAAATGAGTCCTATGAACATGAACACACAAAAACTCTTTCAAAATAAACTGTAATTTATTTAAATGTTTGTTTTTTATTATAGCAGTAACATTTACCATGACATTCACTAAGCCTATTTTGCTCACATTTGGGCAAATGCTCATGTTGTAAGTGCATAATCCTTAATGTCTGTTAATTGTACCTAATAAGAAAACAGGACCTCTGCACTGGATTAACCTACCTTGCTAACATGTGGTAAACAAAATACAGCAACTTGACTTGATAAGTCCAAGATTTGTAGCTCTGCTGCAAATCGAAAGTCACTGTCATGTGGGTGTGCATGTGTAACTGTGTATATATGAGATTGTCTACCTCTCTTTCCTTTCCTTTCACAACTCTTCTTTTCATGATCTCTTTTGCTTTTAATCTGTTCTCCAATCCCTCTCTCCAGGACATGGCTCCCGTGGGCTGGCCAGTGATGACAGGATCTGGATGAAAGGATGTCAATTTACATCCCTCTTCCATCTCCACAGGGGAGAGCGATATAGAGAGATCATCACTTTCAAGGAATGAGATTGACCCCAAACCAGCAATAGCCACACCAAAAGAACATTCCTTTTACGCTGACCGCTGAAACCACAGGACTCATAGGATGAACTGCATACAACCCCCACCACTCCCTCCCTCTTTCACACACACACACACACACAAACTGTCCTGATCTACTCTCCAGGAATGAAGAGCTGTCAATACCCTCTCCCTGGAACAACTTCAGAGTGACTGTTGTTGAAGATCCTGGCCAGGCGGGGATGGTGGGAGCTAGAGGTGAGAGAGATGAGCACTGCAGTATCTGCTGGAGGAGAGAGGAGAGGAAAGCAAGTGGATGTCGGGGCTCTCTATGCCACCTGTGCTCTTTTACCATGAGAGCCAATGGTGTCACCATTCCCTCTCATCACACCATGTGGCAGCACTACAGCCTGATAACTTTTCAGACTCTCCTTGCTAGCTCTATGCTGACAGCCAAACAAAAACACAGTGCAGTACAACTCCAGTGGTAGTCCAAAACTGTATGAAAAGACATTTATATATTGTTGTACTTTTTGTGTTTCTTTGTGTGTTACTGTGCGTGGGCTTGTCCATGTGTGTGCATGTGTGTGTATGGAAGAAAACAGGGGATGATATTTTTATTCTTATATAGACCAGTCAACCTCACTTGTAGAGGCCATGCTGTTATTTTCCAGGTGACCAACTAACATTGGTTAGTTTTAATCATGCAATTGCCATAATAACAGACTGCGCAAGTCAGTTCAAAAACAGAAAAAGACAACAATCATGCCTACAAATTAACCATGAGGAAGCAGTGTCATGCATCAAATGCAGCATTATCCTACCAAGCCCACAGGGAGTGCTTGACAGCACAGCAGTTACCCAAACCTGGGAGACCTACAAGGCAAAGACTAGCCTATAATTACAAAAATACTCATAATTGTTTTCTGTTGGAATAGCCTTTTCTGAAAGATTTTGGTAACTTTGATTTATGAGCATTGCACTTTGTGGGAAGAAATTGTTATAACTTGAAATAGCAAAGTGGCATTATCAATTTCTTATTATATCGCTCTTTAAAATGCGGATGAACATCCCATTGACTTTGAATGGGCCATTCCAATGTTCAGAGGTCAAATATTTTTTGTATAATGACCTCTGGAAACGTATAATGATCACTGTCAATGTGAACGAGTTCTGTGCTTCTTTCATATCACTCCCCAAGTAGTTAGTTCACTTATCTTAAAAAAAAGATCAACAATATAAGATGCAATGAGTTATTTAGCAGCCTGGACATGTTGCTATGCAACACTTAAGTATTCTATTTCCTCGATGAACTAGTTTTAGCAGAAGAAGCCATGAAGCGGCAACTAAATATTTAAAATATGACATTGTCAGATATGTCTAACTTTCTATTATCGTTTTTTGGCAAGTAGCCATATAATAAGCAGGATAATGTTCAGCGAGGCGGTAATTCTCGTGGAATAAGCCCCTTCAGAGTGATTCAAGACCCCTCCGCTTCGCCTTGCAGCACATTAACCCTTTCATAACACAGGGTGCCAAATAAAATGTAGGTGCAGGGGCGTAATCAAATGAGTCTAATAAAT
The DNA here is from genome assembly GCA_030347295.1 of Setipinna tenuifilis. Classification (NCBI taxonomy): domain Eukaryota; kingdom Metazoa; phylum Chordata; class Actinopteri; order Clupeiformes; family Engraulidae; genus Setipinna; species Setipinna tenuifilis. The sequence goes on from CM059265.1 coordinate 9,332,274, forward strand.
CAGTCTCATTGAATACTGTCAGTTAATTATAATTATCAATGATAATAATCTAGCACAAAATTGATGGTTTATTCTAACTGTATCTCATACTACCAACTTGGCTCATATTGTACTGATAAAAGTATTACAAAGACACTTTAGTCCATGGCACTCATAAACATCTAGCTTGATTAAGGCAATTAGAATACTTTCTTGGCATTAGTTGGCATTGGTGAATACTGCAATAAAACAGACAAGAGACAGTGTATTTCAAAGTGAGAACTATTCAGCAACAGGTGGGAACTAACACACAAGTAGTGATTATGTGTGTACAGTCAGAGTAGGTGGGTTTGTTACTAAGTGATTTCCATTGGTTCAATCCATAATCATGAGTCAATTTATAACGTTACAGTATATGGTTAGATTAGGGTTGGACCTTTCGTCTGAGCTCCCATGAATGGAATTAGAGACTTTAGATATAGGTAAATTTGTTTCTTTATTGAAATGTTCTGTTACAGCAGGAGACAGTGATGGTTTATGTTTGGAATGTACAAGGCCTGGGTGCCTAAGGTGAGGCAGGGCACAGGCCATGTCGTGATTGAAACAGAGATCAAAAACAGTGGACTCGCTAAGCTACACCTCTGTAACCTTGAGAACTACTTAACCACCACTGAGATCTCAGAACGGGGTGTATGTGGTAAGGTAAGATAAGGAAGTTAGAGAGCCAATTAAAAGAACAACAGATTTATATGAGTGCAGAGACAAGACTTACAGTATGAAAAGGTATATTATATCTTCATCAATTTACATGGGTTAGTTTATGCCCTTTTTTAGCAATTACATGAATGTTGGACTGTGGGAATGCGGGACATAACTTACACGGCACTATTGATTTTAATCATTGTTGTCAACCATATAACTTTTTGAAGATTTTGAGTGTGTTTTCTGCATTAAGATTCACAGGTTTTGTTTTTAGGTGACTGGTCCTACATCTGTATTTATGGCAAACCTCCTGTCCTGACAAGAACATAGAGAACTGCAGTTGATTTTGCTATTGCCCATTATAAATCCCTGTCTTTGTAAATTCTTTCAGTACTTTTCTCTGCCATACAGCTTAGTCAGTCAGAACTTCCTCACTACAGCTTCTGTACTATTACAATCTTTCTATTCTTTACATTAATCACAGTCATGTACATTTCCACCTAGTACATGAAACTCACGCAGGGAGTTCAGATGGAAAGTGAAATGTTGCGGCTCATTTGATGCAGTAGTAATCTAATTCAACACCATCTCAAAAGCAGCATGAGGTATGTGTGGAAATGAAGAGACCATTCGCTCAAAAGAGAGTGTGTCAGAGTTGTCGGCCCATAGCCACTCTGCATAATCTTATGCCTGGCAGCAATATCTGCAGGTACATGGAATTATAGGCTGTTTTAAAGGGTGAACAGTCCACTTGACATGGCAAGCTTTAAAATATTGAGTCAAAGAGCAAAAGCAGATGTGTTCAATTTCAACAAAGTTAAAGCAGCAAGCTGACATCAACTGTACAACATACACACTCATGCATACAAACACTAATGCACAGCAATATGCAATTTGGCCCAAATACTGAAATTACCTTCCCATTTCTGATAAAAGAGAAACTTGAGATGATAACTGTCTGACTTGATTTCTGTTGGTTTATTATTACACGAGTCTGCAGTGCAACTGCAACTTAATAAGCCACACATTTTTAGGCTTAGATGGAGAGCAAAATCAGGTTAGGGACTATGAGGTCAACTGGATATTGACACATCCATCAAGTAATATTTCAATCAGTCTCCTTTGATAACAGGAGTGAGCTGTGAAGTCTGGGCTTTTCATAGCTGTACATTTATCTACAGATTGGCTGGAGACTTTAATGTCATTAGTGTATTAAGTTAACAGTAGTTCCCATCCCATGGTCCATTATTATCCCCAATATCTGAACCTGCATCAACCTCTTTTGTTTGGCTGAATCACTGTGTGCCCCATGAGTTAAAGGTGTGTCCTTTTATCCAGAAACTGCATATGAATAAGTTTATGGATAAATCTTCAATTCAAATATGTTTCACGTGTACATGTGTATGTCACATGTAAGTACCTATATAATTTAACACTGCCATCTATCTCATGTCTACAGTTTTCCTGACACTGTATTTCCTTTCATATCACAGTGCTTATTATCTGTCATTTAAATCCAGTGGGGAAATACCACTGTTTCCCTAAGAAGACTCTTCAAAATGGCTTGTTAAGGTCAGCCATAACTGATATCAAACCAAACCATACAGTACAGACAAAACAAACTTCATTGTAACTAATACTCAGAGGGAGTAGTTAGAAAATATTAAAAAGTATTGGGCACTGCTCCTGTGCTATTTAAGCACTCGTACCACTTGCATTAAAAAGCGGCATGTGAGTGGCATATATAGGTGACAGCCAGGTCTGACAGTCCGAGTCCGGCACCTGCAAGAAATACAAGCAATTCTGTTGCAAAGGTTTTTGTAGGGAGTGCTATTTGACACCTTTTGATCTTTTATAACATCATTCATTAAGATGCTAATTCCATATATGCTCTGTGATGGTCAGTTGCTGTATGCTATTATTGATCTTGCTCCATTCTACCTGCAGCCATGCCAACAGACTAAGAAAAACATTGTACACCTACTGAATATACATTGTTATGACCTTGCCAGGCCCATTGTGTGTGCTTGCCTGTCTGTTTGTCCCTGTGTGCTTGCCTGTCTGTGTGTCTGTCTTTGTCTCCTGCAGGTGCATGGTGTGTAGGGTGCTCTCTGCTGCAGGTGCCAGGGGTACATGATGCTGACTGGCTAATTAAATGCCTAATGTGAGTCCTTTCCACATTTTGGGGGTGCTCCTTTCCTCCCTTTCCTGTACACTACATCGAGGTGCACTACATTGTTTTTCTCTTGGTCTTCAAATAAATATATAAAGAACTCTGATCTCTGTGTATGGCCTGCCTTTGTGTTCTCTTGCTTTAGTCAGCAGGCTGTGACATACATAAAAAACAATAAGAGTACATAAGAAATACAATAAAATGGGACAATTCTCATTAATGCATGCAACACAGGAAACTACTATGAGAACATAAAGCAAACGAGATTAGGAAGACATACCTCTGCCTCAGGTCAACCACAAAGGAGGTAGAATAAAGAGAAAGTTGGGTTTGCAACCTGACAAGCACCTATGCTTCACGCATACCACCCACTACTGCACCTCAGAGGCACGGGAAAATGCATAGCATGCACCTGAGAATCTTATAAGTGAAGACATGTAATCAGGGAATTAGAGGAAGCATATTTAATCCTGCCACACTTGTAAAACAGTAGCTCATAATCCCTCTCAGTGCCAAAGCCTGATGACTAGGTCATTGATGGCAACAAACTCATATAGACTCACGTGCATGTATGCATGTGTACATGTGTGTGAGCATGCTTACGTATGTGAGTGTGTGTGTGTGTACAGAAACACGAAACATGCATTACCTTTAGTGCACACATGTGTGTGTGTGTTTTGTTGTACTGTCATCAATATTTTTTTGCACATATCAAAACTGTGATTGGATTCCACCAGAGCTTTAACTTTAATGATAAAAGATGGGCGCATTGAGGTGGAAAAATCACTTTAGTGGTTTGTCTTATAAAACCTGTCAAAACCAGTGAAAATACATTTGACAGGGCCAGCATTTTTTGGACTAGTGGCATTTTATAGTGGGTCATAAATATTCAGGCAAGGACAACATGCTCCACTGCCTGCTTTTTAAGAGAGTTTAGGTAGGTAAGGCGGAAATTATGTGGACAATAAAAACAAATGTCTAAAGGACTTTTGAGGAGAAACATAAGCAGCCTTTCTAAAACTGGCCATGTCAAAAAGTCTGCAGTAGTTTTTTTTCTTTTTGCAGTATCCAGTGTTAATATTGTTGACAGACGGGTTTTCTGAAGTGTGCACAGTCCAAAGCGAAGACAGCTCAGAGTTATGCACTTTTGAGGAGGTTTGCTGTGCAAGCACTGACCTTATCACTTCCACTGTAAATGAGAGAATAATTCTGCGACATGGTGAGAGGACTAACAATGGTGTCAGTTTGAGTAATGAGACTGGGGAGTGAGCTGAACGTCTTCCACTCTCATCTGTAAGCCCACTCGCAAAAGTCATTCATTTGGGTGTCACTTTTGCATTCATGCTTAATTTTGTCCTGCCATAAAAACCTCGTGTTCCTGTCATGATGACTGACACAAAGCACTTCATACACAAATGCAACAGTGGTCAGCCAATTATACAAAGGATGACATAAGATAACACAAGAGCTGACCAGTAGATAGTGCATGGGGTAAACAGTACACGTAATGCCTACAAACACAGGCCAATTGTCTTGCACAAATGTACTGAGCCAGCAGTATATCAATGCATTCATCAAAAGTTTATACTGTTTATCACTACAACACAGCATCGGTTAACGGACATTCATTAAGAAGACAACTTTTCCCACATTCATTGTTTCCGTTCTAAACTGTATTGATCTCTTCATGTCCAATTCTGTGCATATCCCTCCATCTTGATGCCAGACATCTGGTCCCTGTGTCTGTTCCAGGACATCTGGAGCACGCACACCAACCAAGATGGGTTAGGGTTCCACCAACATAAAAGGGTTTGCTTCATCAGTTCCCCTTCTGACCTCCACAGACTTTGAGAAGGGTCTGTTCTTCTGGATGTGTGTCTGTGCTGTCTTCCCTATGAAGTAAATCGTTGTAGGAAGAAACAAATTAAAAGAAATATGCTTTTGAGACTGAAAATGAACGGCAATGAACTTTTGTATCAAAATACAGCATTAAAGCCTTTTTTCCTAATGAATTGTTTTATGTTGTGCACACACAGTGCTTCACTACATGGCTGTGGTGCAGTGTGTCTCTCTTTTCTATGCCCTTTTTCTTATTTGGGCTTTACTGTTCTTGTTTCCCTGCTAAATTAACATAATCCTCATTCCCTTGTTGATGTTCTTGTTACCCTGAGTTGGGTTTCTTAAAGGCATAGTTGCTCACTTGTTAGCCACTACCATTGTTGGTAATACCGAAGTACTGCCACCAAAGGCTAACTTGCATTTCCCAAAGCCTACTATGGTAGTACTATAACTTTGGTAGAAGGGAACCTCTGTCACCTTTCCCAAAACCTATGTGGTAAACATACTTTTAAAAATATGCAGTAAAGTTGTGTAGTTCCTACTACAGCTCTTGACCTGTTGTACTACCAAAAGTTGCAAAGACTGTTAATCCTGCAGTACAAACACAGAGAAAGCACTGCAATTGCTTTGTAGAAGTTACTGTAATACAACTGTCCAAACTCTGTCAAATGTATGCCATCCAACTTTCATTGTTAAAATCATATAACTTGATTTGAACATATAACGGTTTGAACAGCAGTATTATAGTTACCTCTACAAACCCATTGAGTATGGCAGGACTATGAGATATTTGCACTTTTGAGGTTGGTCTTCAGTTTGGCCTTTCGCTGGTGTTGGCAGTGGCACAGGGGTTAAGTGGCCACATGTTTTTATTAATGTTTTTATTAATCCAGGCACAGGTTTGAATCTGCGTGGTTATAGATAGTGCATCTAAAAACACTTTCGTCAAGACACAGGGCACATGTTTGCAGGGGATATGTTCATGGATTTATATTGTTCAACTCTATAGTTTGGTTGGGTTCGAAGTGATTAAATGAGTAGGCACACCGGTAATAAAGTAAATCCAAATGCTATTAGTCTATCAGGATGCGAATTTGTGACTGAATGGAACAATATGCAGGATATTCGTCTTATGTGACTTTCTCAGTATACCACTGGCAAGCCGCAACTATATTAATCACCAAGAATGTCGAGCTGCCCAGTCTCCTGTAGACCCTTGACCGGCCCAGTTCCTGCCAGCCTACCTGAGAGTCCTGTCCCTAGCTCTTTCCTGAGTTCGTGCCACACAGAACCCCTGGGTACACACGTGCCAGCATTGTCAGAGCCTGCAGCCCAGTTGTGGGATGCCCCAGACCCAGGTACCTGGCATCTTGACATCCCTGATGCTGCCCAGCATTCGGAACATCCAAGTTCCAGCCTGTCTGACAAAGCCACCTGTTCCCTGCCCAGCCTCTTCCTATTTCAGCCATACTGTGAGTTTTCTGTATTATGTGTCCCCATTGTCTATACCCCTTTTCCTTATTTGGTCTTTTCTGTTCTTGTTTCCTTGTTCACCTGGCCCTTGTTCCCTTGTTAATCCTCTCATTACCCTGTTTTTTTAAAGCCCATGTGATTTGCGTGTTCTTGCTGCATCATTGTTCTTACCCATTTTTGGTGTTGTTTATGTTCTCCTGAAGTTGCACAGAGCATGTTTCTACAGTTCTTTGTTTTTGTCCATGTTTTGTTCCTGCTTTTTGTTTTGTTTGTACCATACCTTCGAGATTTGTGTTACACTTTGGTGTTTTGTTAGACTTTTGCCTGTCTGTTAATGTAATGGATTTTCTGTGTTTAGGAAATGTTTTGGTTTTAGGGATCTTCTGTGTTTTTTCTTTGAACTCCTGTGTTTGAGTGGCAGGGTAAACTCCCTGTCCTTGCCAAGTCGTTACTCTCTTGTCTGCATTTGGGTCCACACCCTCTCTGATTCTTGTTTGGTGAATTTGAGGGTATACAAGAGGATGTGAAAAAAGCGGCTTTACAACAACAGAATACTACAAAAACAACACTACAGCCATATATGCATTTTAAAATTTCACTGACGCTAGTGAGTTTCTGTCGCACAGGAGGAAATTTACCGTACTGTTTGAATAACAAACCATACCCATAATCATGCTCGTTTACTTTTCTGTTCATTTCAGGGGAACATTTCCAGCTGTATTTCCAGCAAAATAAGCACCAGAATTGTTTTTTGTTTGTAAGAGGAATTGTAATCTTTGTGGATTTTACCGTTTAATGCAAATGAAGCCCAAAGAAAGATGGCTAAGCTGAGCTAAACACTAAAGGTCAGTATGGACGTGCTAACTAGCTAGCACCCTTGACATGGTAACTTGCAAGACTACCTGGAACAAAAGTTAGTAGAATACCCAAGTACAGTATTAGCCTTCCACTCCAGTAAATGTAATTGCAACCATAATGGTAAAAAAACACTCATTACAAAAATAATCGTATGCTGTCTGATTTGTGTTTGAGTATCTAGTCATTAATTTATCAAATTTGGGTTCATTGGCCGACGCCACTCGACGTCAGCAGGAGTTTGCGCAGTAGACTGAAGTAGACACGTGACCAAGCGAAATTTTGAACAATTGGCTTCATCCGGTCCAATTGAAAACGACACTAGCCCTCCCTAGTCCATTTCTTCTACTGTCTATGGTCTTGTCCCATGCCTCTGTTGTCAGTGGCCCTTTTTTCTTATTTGGTCTTCCCTGATTCGTTGTTAAGTTAACTGGGCCTTCATTCCCTTGTTAATCCTGGTTACTTTCTTGTTATCCTGGTATACGAGAAGTGGAAAAGGTTTGTCAGTAAAATAAACTCTTTAAGTCGTGTACCTTATGTAGAAAGACTCTAATAGAAGCAATGCTAAAACACTAGCAGTGAGACAACTCTGGATGCTAACTATTTCCTACTCCAAAAGTTGTTAAATGTCACTAGATGGTTAGACACATTAATTTGCATTTCCATGATGTCATTATGTTATCAATATCCATGCAACAATAGGGCTTGATTGTACATAGGCCAGTGTTTACTTTTATAATTGTGGGGCAACACTGGAGGAAGTCAGGCAGAGTGGTATAAGAAGGGATGTGATTCCTGACATTTTAACAACAGCGAAGTCCGGTATTAAGAAGCCTATTAAACAACTTTGATGCGGTGGGGGCACAAAATTTACAGACCACTGAAAGCACAATAAAAAAAATTGCATTATTCTACTAATATATTTGACACATCATTAATGAATACAATACACAATATACATATACATGCCTAAAGTGTGTTTAAATTGCCACAATTTGATTTGATTGCTGTATGCAAGACTGGAAGTTGAACTGAACATTATTGTTGTTGAGCACTGTGAAATATCTATACAAATAACTGTTTAGTTGCATATACTAGATTTTTGTAATCTACACTCTTTAAAATAAATATACATTGGCATAGGTTACCAAGGCCACCCACCTTGCAAGCAAATGTAGCTTAGGTGATTTCATGCACAAAATGCATTTTGTCATTGTCTAATACATTTCTTGCATGAAATGAATTTTGTGATTGATAACATCTTAATTTCTTGCACAAACTGCATTTTATAATTCACAAAATCCTTATTTCATGCAAAAAGATTGTGTCATTCTATCAACGCCTTTTGTACACCATAGAAAATCAGTGGGCATTTTGTGCCACATAAACATAAATGCTATTGGTTTCATGTACATTTCATGGACAGAATGACTTCTCAAAAATAAGTTTATTTCATCCAGGAACTGAACATAAAAGCTGCATCCAGGCTTTCTTCTCAATACTATCTGATTTGTGTATTCCATGAACAAAAGGTGTCATTGAGGTGTCATGTTTATGGTTTTGTAATCATTTAATGCATTCCCTGGCACAAAAGGCATTTTGTACACAAAAACAGGTTTGTGACAATTGGTGCTCCGTAACATATTAGGCTACAGAATTAAGTTCACCTCTCCATATTTCTACAGCAATTTAAACAATGGATACGATGGGTGTGTTTAACAGGGGAGACGGAGCACACACTGCTGTCTTTAAGCACACAGCTTATACAAAGCTAAATGAGGAGGGCCTTTGTGTAAATCCTTACATTCAGCAACAAAGAATTTAACAAAACACTCTGTGTAACATTTCATGTCAAAGACATGTCAGAAACCTGAGCTCAAAACTCCTCAAGAGTAAGCCCATGGCAGCAGAGACAGAGAATGTCCTTAGAGATGTTTTGATACAGCCTGCATTTTACCATCCATGCTTGATCTTTAACAGTTCTACAAAATGGATGGCTTAATTTTAGCCTGACAGTTCTTTTCTAAGCATTAGATGTATCGGTATACGATAGCATCGTCCCACTTTTCTACTTTTTGCATGATGGGGTATTAGAAAGCAGCAATGGGCTGTTTTATCTGATTGGCCCGGGAGCGTCTCTCTCAGTTATTTATTCAGAGGGGCAGGCAGTGGGGTTATTTCAATCTTCTGTTCTGAGCCACAAGCACATTCTAATCGAACAGCGTTTAATAGCAGTTATCACATCTGAGATCGATGCACACCAGCAAGAGAACAGACAAACTGAGGCAAGGGGATCAGATCCCACCTCCAAATCATGGGGACACTACCAGAGGCCAGTATTAAGATGTGCCTGCATGAAAGGCAGACTAGAAGGAAATAATGCCCATGGGGGGAGTTTATTTGATAGTTTAATTATCCTGAGTGAAGTGTTCTGGTTACGAGTCATCAGGATTCATCGAGATTGAGCCCTAGAGATTCTTGAGACTTTTTTCCCTCTACATTTTCTTTCAATCTTTCACGTCCTAAGCCACACACCTTACCTTCTCACTCTCTTTTTAAAGTTGCCAGGGGATCTATAGCTACATATAAGGAAACCTGAGTGACATACCAATGCTCAATGTACTGCTGTTGACCAGTGTACTATCATAGCTGGTATCAATTCATTCCCTGCTGCCATTCCAGCTCTCCCTGTTAAAAAACTGCTATTTGGAATCAAAATCTCAAAAGAGCAAAAGTGTGATACAAGACAAAATTGGAAAGGCCTGGGGTCTTACCTGCCATAGAGTAACAAAACGAAAAAGCTAACCACTCTTATTTTGCCTAATGACAAGATAACCTGCCATCGGCACCACAGCCTTTGATTCACAGCTTGGGCTCTGTCAGAAGCGTTGATAAAGACATGTTTTAAATCACAGTAAGCCTAAGTGCTTGAAATGAGAGCTACCTTTTGATAATTGTGCCATTTTTGTGGTTTTGTCTTGATAATGACATGTTACGATGATCTCTTCATTGTCTTTTATCCCCATGTATGTAGAAATTATTCCCATTCCTAGCTACAGTGTAGACCTGAGATGCAGACACAAACACAGTCTGTATTCATAGACCAAACACTGTATGCTACGCTTTTATTTTTCATATAAAGACTTGTATTCCATGTTTCTGATCATACAGCACACTCTTCACCAAGGGAAGACTTGCTGTATTTCCATTTTATGACCACTCAGCTGGTCAGCTTTACATTATCAAAATAAAGGGCATCTCAGAGTAAGCCTATGGAGCAGCATGCCCACCTTACTCTAACTAGGTGCATTGTTTCACTAGGATGGAATTCTCTTCACATGTGCCGAGCCCTTTGATCTGATTGATCTGATTCAACTCCCTTTATCTCTCCAGAGCTTTATGCCCTGTCACTTTTGTTGTTTCCTCATACAGATCAATGACAGAAAAAAATGAGAACTATAACTGCATTATGTAGTGTGATATTGCCTTTTGATTTATCTGTCAAGTTTGGTCTTATTTTGTTGGTCTCAGTTTGAGTGCCAAAGTGGTTTGTCCTGAACCAGAACTAGGCAATTCCAAAAAAGATCTCAGGAATTCATTTTCTAAATAATGATTTAGGTTCACCACCTGGCCAATGCCTACAAGTCTACATGACTAGGACAACTGAAAGTTCTGTTTAGCATCACAAGAAGACAAACACACAAATCCTGTTGGTCAGAAAAGTGACATCCTTACAGGCACATGTGCTCAGCTAATCCACAACCTCCCTCCTCACCACAGTCTTATGTCTTCATGCCTTTCTCTTCATATTCTATGGCCTAAAGCTATGTCCATCAAACTGCACTGACCCAAAACTGAATGGCTACCATGTGCTGTACCAGTGATGATGGGAGGTGAAGTGAGGGATGGTGGTAGATGTGTAACGAATGTTGCAATGGGAGAGGCACCACCCCAAATAGAGTGATGAGCAAGCGTGGTTGTAACTGTGTGCAAGACTGAATACAGAGTGCTTTTCTCAGTGGTTTTAATTAAATCCATCAGCACCGTCTCTGAATCTAGAATGAGTGAGGGGTAGGGGGATTTTAATTATGAGCGGGGGATTCCACACAAATTGCCCCTTTGATTTTCATCAGTTACAGGCGGGCCCCTCTGGCTCATCCTATCCAAAAAGCCCCCGAGGAAGAAAAGGATGGATGCAGGGTTGCTGAGATCCAGCCTTCCATCTTTGAGTGTCAGACGAGAGATCAACACCTGGCCGATTTTCTTTTTAGTCCTAAAAACAAGAAATGGCAGAGAGAATAATAACAGAGAAAAAAAGGCTTATGGGGAGGACCTTACAGAGATACAGTGTAAGTGCATACACCAAATATACCTACTGTACATATAGGGTTATTGTACAACCAAAACTGAGCCTCACACGTCCAATGAGGGCTTGCTGAACAAGCCATAGACTGCCATGTTAAAAAGTCAATTTTCACAGCAAAAATAAACATATTTACAGCCTGGTCAAAAAAAAAAAGGTTTTGGTGTCTTTCGGTACTTTTGGGGTCCATTACAACTCTAAGGGGGTTGAATGTTTTTTAGAATCCATTAGTTTAACCCCAGATATTTTACACTGACATTCACAGAATGAACTTGCCAATATGGCAGCACCCAGAACCTTCAATTTTAGCTTTATCCGATTTGTGAGAAAGTCTATGGGTGATAGGTCACAGACGTTTTTTCAGAGTTTTTCATGTACATTCTATAGGTATCACTGGTATACAACGATAAGTGAGAAATTAGCTGGGATGGGTTGCTGTGAGACATTTCTAGGTAATTAAAAAAATAGTTTCTGTGCAAGGTGAGTAAAGAATTACCTAACATGTTAAAGTTAAGTTAAATAACATGCTAAATATATTAAGTTGCACTGAAAACAGTACTGAAGGGTGCAGCATGCATATACATATCTGAGGTATGACATGCAGGCACACAGACATATACACTTATACACTAACTGCACTCTTCTGCTCACATCCAAACTACAGCCTAATCCATGCTGGTGTTCTAAGACACTTTGTGTTTCCTAGCTTTTGTATGCAGACTCCTGCAGAGATTGATTTGTATGTCTATGGGTACATGCAGATTCACCCACTCACTCACACAAACACTTATCTTCCAAAGCATGCACACACAACAACGAGCTCATTTTGGCCCCATGGACATTGGTGAGGCTAGTAAGGTGTTTATTATGTTTAAAAACTCTTGTCTTTATATTATAAGCAGCCCACATAAAAGCAAAGTACCTTAAATCCCTTGACCACATGGAGGTGTTTGATAAGATTAAATATATGTTGCTTCTTAGTCAGGCTGGACAACAAGCACAAAGCAGAGCACTTTAACACCATATTTCTAGCTTGAAGAAGAAAAGGGAAAATATAGAGAAGCAGCAAAAAGCATGCGGAGACAAGGGGAAAGAAAGAGAGAAGGAAGAAAAGCTGACAGGTGTGGAAGCAAAAAAAGGCTTGATATTATGTCCACTGCACAATTTTGCTGCAGAGCTGTCATCAATGTTTTGGGCTGTATTGGTGGTTGTAGGTTAGGTCTATATCCCCATCTTGGAATTATTTGTACACATAACCTTGTTGTCAAGTCTGAAGTAAAGCAATACTCAAAAACACTTTTGAGAGTACCATCAGGTAATATGTGACAGTCTGGGGTCAGACAGAACTCATGGTATTGTCTCCAGGGGCACTACATCACAAGCTTGGTGACTTGACAATAGACAATAGAGGTGGCTGCTTCATAACAGCTCATACAGTTGGTGATCCTTGACTCCACCCTCTCCTTTCAGCAGGGCATCACCTTTATGATGATGCTATCGCAGTTTGTCACTGAGTCTATGGTTTAGACTCACCCATGCAGTTGTCACCTTCCAGTTTGGCCCAACAAAGCCCTGGACAGGATCCCACATGCAGAAATCTATTGCAGGGATTCTCTCTTACACCAAGCCTTATCAGCACATCATCCCTACCCTCATTCACCTCCCATGGTTCCCAGTATATTCCCATGTCGACCATAAAATCCTTCTCATATACAAATCCTTTTATGCTCTTCCCCCATAATACTGGACCTGCTTCATCCCTACACCCCATCCTAGACTTTGTGGTCCACTCACGTCTTCTGCGGTCAACTTCTTAGCCCTAACCTTGACAGAATTTTAACAGATTTATGGTCAGTCTATAGATTTATTCATAATCTAAGCATCTGTAAGTAATTTGTAGGGGACTGGTGTAAAAAAAAAAATGACAAAATGACCTCCTCTCGTCTTCCTAGTTGTGTTACTGGAGGTCTTGTTTAAAATGCTGTGGCCAGAATAATAACACACACACACACACACACACACACACACACACACACACACACACACACACACACACACACACGCACACACACATAGAAAGGGGTCTAGGTCTTTCTGCCAGCTTCCCTCTCTTCATCACATATTACATTTATCTAAAAATTAAAACAAGTTACAAATCTTTAGGGTTCCAGTGCTCTTACCTTAACTGGTGCTGGGCAGCTTATTTATTCATTTATTTTGCTGTAGCCTTACTGCCTGTGTCGTCCATCATACCTGCACAATCCAGTAGGTGCTCTCAGGGGGTGGTCTGAAGAGCAAATGGATGTTTCATGGAGGAAAATGGATGACCTTTGGAACCTGTGTTACTGCTATTAAACCCTCAAAGAGCATGTTGTTTTTTATCCACCATGTTGATTCTCCCTGTTTGTATTGTTTTTCATGGCAAACCACTATGCACAATATACTGTATATGTGTGTGTGTGTGTTCCCTTTACTCATATAAGTAGCGCCGCCAAATTACCTTTTGACTTTGGAGTAATAATGGCTGCTGGAGAGATCGGCATTTTTCGAAGAACTGTGCATGGCTATAGACCTGGAACAAAACCAAGGGTCATCTTATACAGTCCAGTCCCAAGCTCAAACCTCTGACTTCACAGCAGCTCTGGACTGGGAGCTGAACATGTAGCCAGTCAACTAAAAAGCGCAGCTTGCATAGTCAACTGACTGGCAAGTCAGTAGAGAGGTTTACTAACATTCTTGGCTAGCATTCTGTTAGGCTAGCTGCTGTCTTTTACACTCATCCCCCTAAACCTCATTCCCATCTGTGCCATGGCACCACTGTACATGAAAAGTGAAATTTATCAAGTACATCTTAAAAATAGACAGTTTGTGAAAAGAGGCTAATGTAGCCAGAAGAGAAGAGAATGATTGGGTTTGGGCTTGTATGAGTGGGGTATGACTCATGCCCAAAAGTCCACCATGATATGGTTTGATTCACAACTCAACTCGCTAAACAAAGAAGAGGAAAATCACCATATCCAAATCAAAAGCAATGTAACAAAATGAATAGCTCGATTTGACTAGTCCAAATGCTGTTGTAGTAAGTAAGTAAGTAACATTTATTTGTATAGCACATCTGCACGTCCGTCCGTCCGTCTGTCCGTCCGCACTTTGTGTTACCATGAGAGCCATTTTTTAGAAAAACTAATGCTGCAGTTGAAGACTTCTACTTTACATTATTTATAGCAGACTACAAGAAAGTACTATTTTATTTTCAGATAATACATTTTTGAATACAGCCCAAAGGCTCTTTATTGCTCTATCCTTGGAAACTGTAACCACAACGAGAAACTGAGATACAACCCCACATATGTTTTAAAAAGTAATTAAGTCTGGTACAGGACAAAAAAATGTTACATAAAAGTGAAAAGGTACTTTAAGAACCATGATATACGTTTGAGATAATACATAGGGGTCTTCAACAACTTATATAATACAAAAACAATATTAATTGCAGTGTTAGAAACAATGGATCCAATCCATCTTGTTGGTCATTTCTGTATAAGAGATACCAGTGCCTGATCTTTTTTATCAGTTTCATTTACAACTGTGATTACATGCAAAACAATAGGTTCTGCACCTACATTATGCCATGTGCATTTCTGTCTCTTGCATTTTCCTGTTTTTGTTTGAATCAGACTGCATGTTTTCAGACTGCATGTTTATGACCTTCTTTGGCCAACTCTCGGTTGCCCTTTCCATCGAAACGATCTCTATTTGTGTGTGTGTGTGAGTGTGAGTGTGTTTGTGCGTGTGTCTGGGTGCATAGGTGTGTGTGAGTATGTGCTTGTATTTAGGTGTGTCTATGTGTCCTTGTAGATGTGTCGGGGCTGCTAAACCTCTCTCTGGGGACTGGAGTGAAGCTGATTCAGGCAGCATCATCAGCATGGGCCATATGGTAGGGTTAATGATTAATGTTTATCAGGCCAGAGATGTCACACAGCACAGTCTACCACATCATGCACACACACACATATAATTACAGGGAAGGAAAGAAAGAGCATGAAGTGAATCATTTGCACTAACAGTCAGTAACATTCAGTATTACAGTTTTTTCTCAGTTGCTTTGGTACATTTCTCAGATCAGAATTGAAATTCTCAAAACTATTTCACATCATTGTGTCACTTGTGGATATCACAAAAGCAGTTTCTCATGTCTTGAACAAGTTGCACATGCATTGGTATAGCCATGCAAATGATTATGTACATTTATCTGCTATTTCCTACATTATCAATTGTTTATGTAAAGTTGATCAATATGCACAGTATTATCAGCATGGGCATGGAAAATATGATCACCAGCCATATAAACAGGTGACCCCTCTCGCTGCCATGGATGCAGCGTCTAATGACATCACAGCAGATACCTGCAGAGGCTGGATAAGGCACTTTAAAATATTCTTTCAACGCTGCACCACAACAGAAAATATTCATTGTAATGTGAATGAGAACTTGTAGCCCAACAGACAGGAACATCAGGAGATGTAGGAAGACTGCACTGCACTACAATTCCTACTGCATGTACAACTTTCCTAAGGAGATTGTCTTATGTTTAGATTTCTGTTTTTTTGTTGTTGTTGTTTTTTACTTTGTGCTATGCAGTGCTGCTTATTTTTGTCTTTATCACAATTATGTGGTCTGTCAACAAATTAGAGTAAAAACAGAAATAGCATACATGTGAATCTTATCTAGTCTCTTGTAATAACAGTTTTTACCAATCATTTTCATACTTATCTTAATACCATGGCTATATTTTCAAAACTCTTAACACTTTTTCCCCAACCATATACTATGGGAGCCAAACAGTGTTCTCTTTCGCATTGCTTGAACACAATTGCATACAGTCACTACTTCAACCAAAATTAATTAGTACTTCTCTCAGTTACAGTTTTTACCAATCATTTTCATACTTATCTTAATACCATGGCTATATTTTCAAAACTCTTAACACTTTTGCACCAACCATATACTTCGCATGACCAACAAAATGCAAACCATTTTGCAGACATTTGGATACTCTTATCAAAATGGTTAACCTTAGGGTCAAACTCTAAAAGAAATAGAAGGCAATGTAACAAAACACAACATTTTGCATTTATCACACAAAAAAGAGATAATATACTTAAGACATCTTTTAGCCAAATAATTATTGATAAATAGCACTTATATGTCTGTTTATAGTATTTTTTTTATTTTTATAGATTGTTACGTAACAGGTTAACAACGTGGTTATGTTTATGGGCAAAACATTGTCATATAGAAAGTTGATATTGGAGTTGCTGTGTATTCCATTACCAGTATGTACTGTAGGCTTTATCAGGGTTTATCCAAAATGCAGTAGCACCATAGATCAGCATTACAGTAGGTAGGGCCACAAACAACTTCTGTGGAGGACTATATTTACATAGCCTGGCTGTCTCACCAAGCTCATAGATGAAGCTTGGTCTGACAAACCTCCCATGAACAGGAAGGTCCTCTGTGTACTACTGGACAGAGCTACAACCAATCAGACCACTGATTCTGATGATGAACGCATAGCTTTTGTTTTTCATTGGTGCCCGATTTTTCAGGCAAAGGACCAGCCGAGAGTGTGCAGGTGGGCCAGACTGACTTGAACGTGAAATTCAGTGTAGCATCACAGGCAGTATGGGCGGGCCCAGGCTAATATTTACATACATTTCCAACACATACATGTATTTTCTTTTGCAGTGGGACTACAATTTTAAGGAATGATTTAGGTAATGGGTGTTGACTTTTTCTGCAGTCGAACACATTGTGGTTATATGTACATGTGTTTTCAGTTTGCTTGACTGTGCATATTTGATTGACACAATTTATCTTCAGTTCTGAAATATGTACTGCAGTTATAGAATTCTGAAAAAAAACATACAAAATATAGAAAAAACACTGAAAAACACCTTGTTATTAGCATCAACATTTTCTGATACATACTTTACCCAGTAAAGTTTCAAATTGTTTCCATTTTTTAGCTTATTGTACATTGACCGCCATTGTAGTCGTACTGACCGACAGCATGTGTTATGCTGCTGTAGTGCATTTTGCAGCAAATGTTAACTGATGTGCTCAAACGCATGTTGGGACATCACACTCTGTTGAGAGTTTTTTTTTAAAGTAGACATTGCACTGAGACAAGTGTGAAAATGATTGGCAAAAACTGTAAAAAACAAAACATTCTGATGACACGTTCATTGACACAGAAACTTAGTTTTAAGAGATGAACTATGGATTTTGAGCAAGAGACTGACTTTTGCAAGTAATCCACTGTGTTTTGCTATACACTGTGCGAATTGTTTTGAGAAATGCACTAACTGTTTTGCAAATTGCGAGAATGATTCGAGAAATGTACCAAAGTGACTGAGGAAAAACTGTAAAAGCCTCATAACCTGTGGTGGTATTTCTGTGTTTAAATACCAGTATGCCTGAAAGGTTTAATGTGACAGTGAAAACTTTTTTGCCAAAAGACAAAGTGGTAATACAGTACTGGTGGTGAATGGCACCAGATGTTACAGCATAAGAAAGTAACTGATTAATGGCAAGAATGATGATGGTGATAATGGTGATGATGATGATGATGATGATGATGATGATGATGATGATGATAATAACCAATGAATGATTTACATAAGAGTCAACAAGGAAATGGTACAGTAGGTGTATGCTGTTGGTGTAAGATTAGTAACAGTGAGCTTGAAAACACTGAGAGACACACTCAAAAAAGAAAGCAATAGAGGTTCTGTCTATCTTTTGATAAGGCTGGTCGCATGTTTGATCTTTCCTTTGATGGCTTTGCTGGATTGTTTTGCCACAAGTTGAAATTCTGCTCTTATTCTTAAACCTCTTTACCTTTTCAAACCACTACATTCCCTACCTTTTGCATTTGAGTTTTCTGCTTCAGTCCTCGATATGCCTATTTATCACTGAAGGATTTGTATTACTGCCTTTTCCATTTAAATTAAAAGCACAAGGGCGGTGGCCAGTTTTTTAAGCATTTACTTAGCAGATGTGTATTCAAAAATACTTTAACTCGATACAGCGTGAGGATAACAGACATACACAGCACCACAGGTAATCTTGATAATTGCATATGTCAGTTTATTTGATGTGAAACAACAATTGCTGTCAACAGTGGGACAAAATGCTGAGACCAAGCCAGATTTGTGCTTTCAATTCCAGCCAGCCTGTGAGGCTGTTGGCAGAGCAAGTGAGAGGGCTGGGGAGAGGCGGTGACAGGTCCCAGTGTGGTATATTTTGCATCTAATTTCTCTATAGTTAATTCTGAACCAAGTGTTGGTTTTTCAGAATGAGCTTGAAAGGGGAGAACCTGGCTGCATCTATCAATGAATACCAACACCACAGGCACACTCCTGTGCACAGGCCATGGGACTGTAAAAAAAACCAGTGCAATGTTTGAACACACTTATAGGAATATTCACTGAACCAAATATTGTATTAAAGGTCACAGAGAGTTGTCGTAGTAGATTTAATTACTATAAGTCTGGACTTCACATAGACATTCTGAGTTTTTCAACCTTCTAAACCTCTAACCAAATCCCCTGAACACCTTCATCTCAACCCTAGCCTCCCTTCCCCCTAGGCTTCTTTTACAAGCTACCGCCACAAGTATATTTCTAATCGGTGAGAAGCATAACTGCCATGTCAAAAGTCTGGTAGATACTGGTAAGATTTTACAGCTTTAGACACACATCTTAAATTAATCTTGTTATGTATTGTGAGATGACTGGCTTGCCAAATGATGAGAATATGTTTTTTTATTAACCATCCTTCTCAGTAGAGAAAGAGACAGTGTATGTAGTTGGACAAGAAACCAATGTATCTATGGATTATAAAATAACACAATCAAACAGGCATTCAGTTGATGTGGTTCCCACAATATTTTTATTATTTTATATAGGGCGAGTGTAGTCAAATATTGGAGTCTTTTAACCCATACTTTAAGCTGTCAAGTATTTTTCCAAGTAGCGGAAAAGTAATGGCCCTATTCCTTTTGAGTGCAGTTTTGTGCTGCACTACAAACTCATTTCAGTGCGTCGTAACCTATGCATAATGCATTCTGCCGACAAGATAGCTTGGTGCTCTAAGAATCCGCACCTATAAATGAGGTTTTCTTACAGAGCATAACTCAATGTAGAGGGAAAATTTACAAGACAGTCAGTCTACATACAGTATTTCAATGTAATGTTTAAGTGGTGAAGAGTGACGAATCCTAAACAGTTTTGAAAATGCTCTACAGGAAAATGACCTCTGCTTTCCTTCTATGAACACTGTCTGACGATCTGGCATATGTCAGAATCCTGTCTATCAGTTGTAATTAGGTCTTTAAAACTAAAATGTCAACTTGAATGAAGAATCAATAACTAAACATAGAAGTGCATTTTCATTTCCATAAAATACAAAATTCTTTATTGAATGTACTGTTTCTCTGTATATTTTCAGATTTTAGGCACCAGTGAATTACTGCAGACATTGTGCAGACTTTGTGTGGGAGCTGAGGAGCCATCTAGGAATGATGAAGGCCTGAATGCACAGATTAAAATGAAATAGTGAATGAATTAATTGCTACATGGTGGATCTTGACAGGATACAAGTAATTGGTGCTTTCACAAAATTTAATTACACAAGTGAAATGCTAATAGACATTACAGTGTCAAAGACTGAGAAATCCATGCTGATGCAATCATATTATTAGTGCTGCATGACTTGGATGAATAACCAGCCTTCTATTGTCAAAGAGATCAGTAGGAATATAGGTTATTTTTCAGATTCCAGGCACTCTGTAAACATTAAAATGATGTTTTAATAGGGATGCGTTAAATCACTGCTTTGGGATTTTGATTTAATTAAGAAAAACTTACTTACCTAAATGTTCTTTGCCTACATAACAAACTTCAACATCAACACTAACTCACTTAGATATTTTGTTTCTACATAGGCAAATGTGTTACTTTGCAGGTTTAAAATGTTTATTCAATTAGACAAGGAAAAATACTCTTTGAGCAATGATACATTTCAGCAATAAATCATTGACAGTGGTAAATATGTTTTTTAGCATGTGTGTGCACACAACCTCCAAGTGGGCTAGAAAAGTATTTTAAGCACACCAACATTTAATTTATCGGTTTTTTAAACTTCTTAAGCAATACAAAATAAGTGATCATAAATCTTGAGTAACTGTGATTATATGGAGGCACAAGAGTATAGTAGGGACAAGAGGGTGTAGGTGCAAATGAAACAAGTTTACTGTCAAACAGGAGTTAATAGGGACTTATCAGACATATAAATGTAAACAAGGAGATAACAAAAACTAGAAAATGGAACAAAGCAATCTGAAAGGCACAGTGTGCATGGAGTAACAGTCACTAAGTCTCCCCACCAATGACGATTTAAAGAGGAAAGTGCAGAGGTGTACTTGTCGATGAGGTGAAAGGGTACAGCTCAGGTGCAAGTGCTAATAAAGCAAGAGGGCAGAAATAAAATGATTCTTAGTCACCACCTTTTAAAAATGGTGTCATTTCTGCTTCACAAGCACCACTTCCTCCATTCTGAGCTTATGCATTAGTTTAGTGTTTGGCACAAGCAAGCAGGTGTGTGGAGAAAATAAAAGACTAACAACGTCAAGGTGTTTTATTTCCCAAACTGTGAGAACTTATCCATTAGTCCATCTTTGTATTGTGGAGCTGAATAACATCATAGCTCAGTGTCTAGGTGAACAGAGTAAGCATTAGTGCATGTGCTTTCTGCCCATACCAGTACACAGAGAGAGATACTTTGCTGCTCCTTTCCAAGTATTAAACAGATTTTAGTATATATTTTCACCTTTTGTGTCTTTATTGAAAAGGTCGATGAAGATTGGGACAGGAAATAAGTAGGAGAGAGATGGGGTAGGGTTGGAAACTGACCACAGGCAGGATCTGAATCTGGGTCCTCATGGCCACTTGCCCATTCATGGTACAGGTACTCTAACCCCTGTGCCTGTATCAAATAGATATTGTGGCAAGTGTTTGTAGCTCACATTAAGATGAAAATGGCATTAGTTAATAGGCCATAGATGACCTAATTTGGGATTTGTTTTTTTTACATAGGCATGCAATAAGACAGAAGGTGTGGGTTGTGAACAGAGGAAGTAATTTGTGTGTGTGTGTGTGTGTGTGTGTGTGTGTGTGTGTGTGTGTGTGTGTGTGTGTGTGTGTGTGTTATGTGCATTGTTTGGTAGGCTGCAAATGGAGAGGCGTCTGTCAGTAAATACAAGGAGCTGAAATATGCCAGAACCTTTACTTTGTATGGGATGCACACAGCTCCCAAGTGCTCGCCAGAATCCACCATAATCCTTTGTAAACATTCCGAATCACTTGTGTTGCTCGACAAGGCAACATAGGCTTTTTGGACATCCTAAGAGAAACAGATCGTGGAAGCATAATGTTTGATTTTGGCTTTTTTCCAAACTTTTCACCTATAAATAATGTACAAAGATGCCAGTATAAGGGGAGAGATGGAGCTTAATTTAACTGTGTACTTTTTTCTGAAAATTAATCATTAAATTAAATGAATGATAAAAGTCATTATCCAAGTATTGATTTACTCATGACAGAAACACATTGACATGCTCCCACAGTGGACACTGTCAACCACCAAACTGCTGATTTGATATTATTACAATGTAATGTGGTTGGAAGGGCTGGGTGCTGGTATAGGGTGGGAGGATTTTTGAATTTAGCCGATAATTCAGTGTTTTCAGGGCCATGTTGGCATGAACAAATTCATGCCGCCATCTATTGAGTGTGATTTTCAGCTGAAACATGTCAACATGTGAAGCTGATAAGAATCGTGCAGCGATGGTTGGAGAGATGGATGGATGTGTGGTTGTGGTTGGAAAAGCCTGGTTGTTGATGTATTGAGTCTGTTTGATCAGCACTATCATCTGGGCCGTTTTCCATGTAGCTGTTCGATGTGTGTGTCTTCCTGCTCATTATCCTCCATTAGAGAACCATCTGCAATCCGCTGCTGAGAGGAGAGGCCCTCCACATCTGCCAGCACTCCCTATAGCACTCGCCCTTCACTTGCGCACGTTTACAAGCTGTTTGAGGTTTCTGGGGTTTGAAATGACAAACAGATCTGATGTTCCTCAAAGGGCACACTGTGTGCTGCAACTATAACACTTACCCTGCTGGTAGTGCTAATTGTGGAAGTCAGTAGTGTTTTCCACAGAAAAGTATTCTTCCTGAGTTTCATTTCAGCAGTTTTGTCTATATAACTGTGTTTAGCTGGCATACTGCCAGTCTTCAAAATGAATCACGTACAGCCCAAGAGTGCATTACCAAAAAAAGAAATGAATCTCCAGCCAGTAATCAGAGTGATGAAACACAAAGTATGTTTTGACCTTCAGTAAAGAGGATAGACATATTATCACAAACATATCTCTGAGGTCACTGTAGGAATGTGTGTTTAGAATGAGACCAGTGGGTGGTTGTGTGTGTGTGTGTATCTGTCTGTCAATTGAGACACATGCATAGTCTAAGCCCAACCACCCCCCACCCCCACTTCCACTTCAGCTCCCCTTCCTCCTGTTTGGTTTCAGCTCAGATGGAAGCAGAGCAAAGCAGCAGATGTAGACGACGGAGAGGAAATTAGCATCGTTACTTCCTGCGGTGCCAAGGCGATGTCTGCAGCCTCCCACTAGCCCATTAGAAAACTGTCTACAGGGAATCCACAGTAGACCACACTGCCTAAATACATAGGCAATCACACTCCCTGACAAACACACATTGCACTCACACAATGGACACATATGTATGTCAGCAAGCATGCACACATAAACATGTAGATACACACTCACTCCATATCCCTAATTTTCACAGCAGGGCAGCTGCGCTTCAAGGAGCTGGAATTTAGACTGATTAGCAGAGCATGGGGATAGAGAAGTGGTGGATGATAATGATGATTATACCGAACAGAGGGAAGTACAACAACAAGAAAAAGTAATACATAGAACCAAGACATAACTAATGTTTGATGTTTTCTTCAACCCAATTGGGAAGTGAGATTGTTTAAAAACTTAAAACTTTCCTGCTCTTATTCTTTATGTTTCTGTTTGAGTATTTGTAGATACTTAATTCCAACGTGACTTACAACATAAGATAACAGCCATTACAGATCCCCCTTTTCAGTGTGTAATGTGTAATACCTTTGTTTTACATCTTGTATTTTCATTTATAGGCCCTGTCAAGCTCCACACAATTTAAAATGGCTCATTAGAGGGGAGGGTGCAGTTACATCTGGCGAAGTCTTAAGTAATGTTTTAAAAAACTGTGTGAAATGTCTTATCTTACTGTGTAAGCAATCATAACTAAGTACTATTATTTCAAAATATGTATTGGTCTTTGATAGAATTATTTAACTTTGAATCAGATTTCCTTGAATGAAGAAAATGAACAGATTGGCCACTTGTGTGATGTAGCTGTGCTACTATATTAGTAGTTTGGGTAAACACCAGGAAGTGTAAAAAAAGTAATGTTAAAAAATATAACAGTAATAATGACAATAATAATGTTGCATATTTATTGTTTATTCAATGTAAGACAAACCTTGGTGAGGGTAGAGATTATTAGACCCAACATTCTCTACAGAAACATTTATGCAATGTCACTGATGGCCACATCAACATTGGTAGGTCTATTTTACTTCACTTGGGGTGAGGTAAATACCTTGGTGTGAACTTTCAACCCTCCTCCTCTGTGAGTGCTTTGCAGGGCAAACAGCAGATGCACTGCTTCCCCACAACGACAATGCAAATGAGAGAAAATTCATATGGCATGGGATGCTGCAGCCATGCATATTTAACCGCCTGCCTTTTGCACCTCAGGCAACTGTAGCACTCTGACTCCCCCTCTGCATCTCTCTCTCTCTCTTCTACACTTTTGTGTGTTCTTTCACTGATGCAAACGTAGAAAAGCTCTCTGAGTTCACTGACACTACGGAGGAGTTTGGGAGTAGGTGCCGGCTGAGTTTTTTTCTGGCCTACAAATAGAGAAGCTCAGCTGAGCCTCCTGCGGGGATCCCAGAGCTCTATTATTTTTCGGTAGCTTTGCTCCGGCCCACAGAGGCCCACTGCCAGGCTTAACCATCAGTATCATCTCATTTGTTCTTGAGCCACACCACTGCTGTGCTTAGGTTAAGGCACTGAGTGATATGCAGGTCTAAGCTGAGATTTGTCAGAGCATCATTTCTTTTTGTAATATTTGCTGACTGCAGATCAATGATGCATCATTTTTTTCTGTTTAGATTTCCTTGTGTTGTCTGGTGTACCTCAGTTTGATTTGCAGTTACTTACTTCAGCATTATGTCGCCATAGCATAAATGGTCAGTGAGGGATGACACTGAATTTTGACAAGGATCAGGCAAGTAAAGTCAAGTAAGTAATTGAGTGTGATGTCTTACAGTTGCACCGTGTGTGTGTGTGTGTGTCTGTGTGTGTGTGTGTGTGTGTGTGTGTGTGTGTGCGTGTGTGTGTGTGTGTGTGTGTGTGTGTGTGTGTGTGTGTGTGTGTGTGTGTGTGTGTGTGTGTGTCTGCTTGTGCTTGTCTTTGCCCCCCGCCCACTCTCATTCCCTCCCTCGCTCTTACTTACTGTCAAATGTTGCTCGCTGTTTAGGTGCTGCCCTCACCCCTTGTTAGCGTGAGTGGGGTGCACCATGTCCTAAATATTCAATCAGCATTCAAGACTTCAGCCTTTCATTCATTTAATGTGATACTCTCACAGACCCCACTTTTATTGATATTTCCACTTCTCCCCTTACCTGTTGCACTGTCCACATTAGCACGTGTATGGCATGCACAACATTTTGGATGCTGTGGGGAAAGCATATACAGTATTATCATGGTTAATCCATATGATTAGAAACTATTCATTAAAATATAAACTGAAAATGAGCCACTTATATGTAGTGTAGTTTTGGAGATTTACACAGACAGCAGACAGTGTCAGGCCCTTTGGTTGATGCATATAAAGTGCTTCTGAACAGTTGACAATGGTTTCTACTTGAAATTGAAACCCAAAGGTCAACATTTATGTAATGACCTCAACATGAATTACAAATGCTACTGCTAATAACTGTAATAGAAAATGTTCATTTGGATGACTACCCTACTTAAGCATGATGATGAATGTGGCACTGACCCTAAATTACTCTCTTTTACACATCTGCCTCCAGAATTAAGAGTAATAGAAATATGAATGTTCAATAACAAATTGAGGACAGAACAAGAGAGAGGACCCTCCCAAAAAGAGAAAATCTACATCTAAATCTACAAAACCATTCGACATTAGTTTGGAACACAATAGAAATGTAAGTAATGAGGGGCATACTGGTTTGATGGAAGTAGTTCAGTTGAACAAGTACGAGCACAAAGAAAGGGGGCTAATGAAGAAGCAACTGTTGTGTCTGGGCCACCTCCACTTGTGAACTCCTGACCCTCCGCTTTATGTAGTTGGAGTAATTCAGGTGACAGTTGAAGTGGAAAAAAGAACCAGGCTTTTGGTAATAACGCAGCCCACAGCATGTTTTTTAGCACTATATGTCCAAACTAGAAAAGCACTCAGAGAGCGCAGACCTCCGCCAAGGCAGCTCACCTTCTCACCTTAAGACATTAAAAGACATTAATCATGTTAAAACATTTTATTACTGGTGTAATAGTTAACTAGTGGGTTCGTTCACTCATGCTCACACAAACTTGGTTGGCTCTTCGGTGCAGGAAAGTACTTTATCTAATTTCCACTGCCAACATGAATTACTGGGCTGCTCACCACTACCGCTCTAACTCTCCTGTCTTTCACTGAACCCTCTAACCAAAAACTCAACAACTCCTTGACCCGCAACAGGAACCTCATTTCCGTACCAACCTATATTCCCTCCTTTCAAAATAAAAGTCACTGTAGATTCCATGCTACACTGGTAACTTGACTGAATAAAAAATTCCTGGATCCAGATGGTTATCCGGATCACCACCAAAAACAAATCAGTTAGGCCACTTCTGACCTATCCTGAAAATTTCATCAAAATCCATCCATAACTTGTCGAGTTATGTTGTTCACAAACAGACAAACGGACAAACAGACAAATGGACAAACAGACAAACCAACGCCGGCGAAAACATAACCTCCTTGGCGGAGGTAATGAGCTAAACCAGCCACTACTGAGACATCTAATGTTCAACACATAGACACTGGAGATGGTGGTATGGTTAAATGAAATTAAGCATACTTAAGTTGATATCAGGCATATTTATAATTGCTTTCACGCTTCATCCACCATGTAGAAATAGATTTCCTTTAATGTTTTATTCTGCTATATATTCCTATCCACATTAAATCACTGTAAAAATGCCAGTGATTTTAGAGATTTGGTAGTAAGACACCAGCTTCTGTTGCACTCAAAGCTGTGTTGTTTTGGCAAAAAGACATCGTCCACCCTGCCCTACCTAGCAATATCAAGGCTGTTTTGTGTGGAGACAGCTACAGTGTTGTGTAGTCTGTGCTGTGTTGAACCTGTGTTAAATGGAATTCTTATTTAGACATTTTAGAAGTTTTGATGAATACCAGGCCAGGTGCAGATACAAATAATTGTGTGTTGTGCTTCCCTCTACACTATACATGACTCCATCTGTGAGCCATATGTCCGTTTTCCACCATTATTCCACATTCAATGCATTTTATTTTGTTAAACTCCAAGCTCTTACTTTATGTTTGTGTTGCTTCATATGGATAACAATTGTGATTTTTGCTAAACTTTTCAGACAATGGATGTAATGCATATGGGAGTAACAGTGATTTATGGATTAGAGTGAAAGTTTAATTCAATAATAGCCGTTACAATAAACTGGACTTAAAACCAAAGCATACTGTCAGGGACAACTTGTCTGTTTATGTAGCAAACATCATCTGGCATTAGCTACTCATAATGTTAATACTGAATAATTCAATCTTTGATTTTTTGCTTAATATTGTTGCTGTAAATATGTTATTACATTTACGTTTGAGTGTCTATTGCAATAAGTCATTTTTGATGCCAATAATGTGGTCAAAGCTGTAATTACTGACATTGTCCATAAACTGACCCAGTGAAACATCCACATTGAATTCATGAATTTTACTCAGTCTAATTCCTCAGCTCTCTCATATTCACACTAGTCATTGGTACCTATGCCAATAGAACAAACTTGAATTAAACATACAGTGCTCACAAAATAAGTAAAATCATTATCTGTGAGTGTGAAAGGTTACATAGTTGTGCTCTTTATAAACTGCCATTGATCTTTGGAAACACAGAATGGCAGTCTCATCAGTGTGTTCTGTCTGTGTAATGTCCAGGTTGATGTGCATTCAGCACCCATGTACATTAAGCCGCAATAACTCAGGTTGCTAGTGCATTTAATGCATTCCCTGATTGCTGTGGGACCTAGATGTCTCCTACAGGGTAATTTTCAAAGAATCAAAAGTTCACATTCAGCTGACTCTGATAACACAAATAACACATATTTGCGCTTAAGTCCTTATTTTGTGTGTACTCCACACATTTCTTTAGCCTTTAATAAAAGTTTCAATTATGAAGAGTCCCCAAAAGTCACCTTGCTGCTTCGTAAGCTTCATCATGCGCTTCTGCAAGTGCTGCCTTTGCTGACTTCCTGGTTTGTTGTTTAATTTTAGTTTCCATGTCCCTTGCCTCCTTGGTCTCTATCCTGTCTCATACAGACCTTCACATTTCTTCCTCCCTTTTTCTTGATCCCTCTTTTTTCCCCAACATTCTGTCTTTTGTGTATGCTGTCTCCTGAGTCCCACCTTTTGGGGCTTTGACTAGATTAGACAAAACCTGCATTTCTGCCAACTCATTCCGCAGAGTAAGAGGCGATGAGACGTGAGTCTCAGAATCAGATGCATGAGGCCACAACCAGGGAAAGGACTAGCACCATGGCCAGCGCCGTCTGGAGGAATAGCTCCGGGTAATGCGTCTTAGCATAAGATAAACGATTACTTGTCAGCGCTTTTCTTTATTCTGTTCTCTTCTTGCGAGCACTAATGTCCAACGAGTGGCTTTTTTTCTGCAGGGCAAGCAAAAGTTTGAGCTCATTAGGGCTGAGTTGGCGGTGGGTAAACTCCAACTTTAGCTTGTCCCCACCCCCACCCCCACCCCGCCTCTCTCATTTTGAAAACATCTTCCTCATGCACCCCCCTCCTTTCTCCATGTTACAGTGCACATCTGCTGTGCTGGGGGCTGCAGCTGTATACTGGAGAAATGGAGATGAATTGTGGCAAAGGCTGGTGTGGGGCAGGTGTAATCTTGGAAAGCTTGTAACGGGAGAAAAATGGATCGCAATCTTTACCGCATGAAGAAGAGGGAAGCTGGCAGACAGACCTAGCCCCCTTTCTATGTGGGTAAAATTAGGCCTGAGTGAAGTTACATAAGTCTAAGTATATGCAATGCCTGTGTGTGTGTGTGTATGTGTGTGTGTGTGTGTGTGTGTGTGTGTGTGTGTGTGTGTGTGTGTGTGTGTGTGAGCATGCACACGTGTGCATGTGTGTATATTGTTGGATATTGTTTCATTTGTTTTCATCCTGGGGATGCTAGCCTACCTTTTCGGATCTTGTGTCAGTCAGTCCACATTGCTGTTCTCATGTCTGAGTAGAAAGGTCAGCTGGATAAGACAGACTGGAGTGTTCCTGCGGTCTGCCTGCATTAGGCTTAGTAGGCCCACCAGGATTTCAGGGACATGTGCCATTAACATGGATATGATCTTTGAAATGTAAAGCACGGATCAAGGATTAGTAAAGTATATTGCTAGGCAAAGATGACATTCATCTGTCTGTATATCCTACCTTCAACTTCCCTCTCCTACACTGAAATAGAGATGAATTGATGATTGTTATATTGACGGTGCTAACTTGAAAGACTTCAAAGACAAGAAAATGGGGCACATGCCTTAAAAGTTAACTATCACAGAAGGAAAGAGAGAGAGAGAGAGACATAGAGACAGAGAAAGAGACAGAGAGAGAAGCATGCAGACTTAAATACTCATACATGTGTGTGGGTAATCATACAGGCAAAGGCCATCGAGTTATAAATTAGAAGACTTGTCTATAATAAAATGAAAGGATTACTAAAGAGCAGTTAACATAAATAGCAAAACTGATCCAAGTGCTGATATGCAATGACTGATAATTCACCTAAAATATCAGAAAATAAGAAACCACAGCCAGTATTATTCACTATCTCTCCTTCTACACCCTTCCCTTAGTCTTTCATCTGCCCTCCCTGGCTGTTTGTCTGCACTTGAGTCATTGCAAAGACAAGATAGTGTGAAGACCCACATTACTATTATCACAACCAACAGATAATTCTCCTTAAGTCACCTTGGGCCTCTACATGGCTGAGAATCTGTGTAGTTCTAAGCTGAATCGCTCTAATTTACTCACTAGAATAGCAGACTGGCATATCATTACTCTCCACATTTTACCTCCAAGCATCAGTGTATGCACTTGCCATTACTCAGCAGTGAGGAGGTGCTTGCAAAATATGATGGTATATATTTACATTGATTGTGATTGTTGTGCCTGTCATTGCAACTGACTACAGAAAGCAGGACAAAGAGAGCATGGTTGTGTGTGTGTGTGTGTATGCATACATGAATGTGTGTGTTAGTTGTGTGCATGCCTATGTATGTATGTGTAGTGTGCATATGTGTGTGTGTCCAGTTCACAACTTGAAGGGATTGCACATGATGGTTAATGACCCAAGTCAAAGTGCCTCTTTCGCAATTCCCTCTTTAATGTATATGTACCAAAAAGGAAAGGTTGTAATAGCCTAAACTAAGTCACAAACGAGAGAAAAAATGAGCTTGGTTATGTTTTCATGGGTACATTAGACCTAGAAAAGCAGACAGGATTTTTTTTTATCATCTAGAATAGATAATGACAAACAATAAGGCAGAATTAACATTTTTCATGCATTGTCACACAGCTGATAACACTGATATTTACATTGAAGTAGCTTTTGAAGCCTGAGTCAGTTCTGCCATTAATATCAGTTCCTATGCTTACAATGTATATTGATGCAGTATCTGGAGAGTACTTCTACAGGTAACTAGTGCAATGCCCATGGAGAAGCAAGAGCTGATAAAAGCTGTTTTACTAATGTCGCTAATTTCCTATTCAAACTTGACACTGCACTGAACGGTGCCTGTGGCAGCACAGCTGCCAATTGTGAAGTTGGTGAAGATTAATGGTTTAATAGATATCACAGATCTTCATAAAATTACCAAAACACTAAAGTGTGAAGTTTAAATATGCCACACAGAGTGATTTTATTTTCTGGCAGATTGGTGTGCCATCTTCGTCAGGATATTGCCAGTGCAGGTAATGTTATTGTTCAGCCTATTTTTTGCATTTATATGCTGCACTGCTAGTAATGGAGTTTTAGTGACAACTTGCTTCAGACATGGTGGCAGCAAGGATACCAATGATAACCTATGATGTTTTATGTTTTTTATTTAAAGAAAAACTAACCTATTCCTGCACCCACATGTGCTGGTATTCACCTGCCAAGTGAGAAGTTGGCCAGATGAGCACACACACACACACACACACACACACACACACACACACACACACAAACACACACACACACATACACACACATATTCCTGGAATTTATAAATAGCTAATTGAATCAGATTGCATCCAATATCAGGAGCACAAATCTGTGATAAAGGATAAAAGCAGGGCCTCTCCTTCTCATGTAGACATCAATAAATATTTCTGTTCAAAAAAGAGGCCATGACATTTCATTTCCGTTTAATGTATTCTTATTTTTTTCCACAACTTGTTAGATAAGGAACACAAGAACACATGGGGCCACTGTTTGCCCTGTCTAATGTGTGTAAAATAAATGTGTTATGTATGACAGTTAAAGTCACCTAGTTAGGCTAGGTTCTCACAGGCTAAACGTAAATTGCTGAACTTTATTCTGTTGTATCCCTTCTGCTGCATGTGGTGGTTAAGCTTAGCTAGCAGGCTGTCAATCTTACTTGTCAACACCATGTTAGACAAAAGACAGCTCAGAGGCAAGTGGCCACTAGGGAAAATGTAAAGTGATTTGTGGGTGTACTTGCCCAAAGCTAGGTGAGTTGCCAGCAAGCAAGTTTGCCGTGGATGAGTGAGATGTGTAACCTGCTTTCTACTTTTGTTATCCAGTGTTGAAAACATCTGTGAAAGAAACAGTGTAACATGAAACATGTAAGCAGGATAGAAGGGGTCAGGGATAGAACGGTTTGCAGACGTTTTGTGCATTTGGATTTTATGTGAGCCTCTTGCCCAGAATGAAGCATGTGGACAATGTTAAAGTCTGTGTTCAGCATTTTGTAATGGTCCAGTGTGCTGAGTATGTGCCTCTGTGTTGCCCCTCAGTGTCTCCGTATCTGCTTGCCTGGAGCTAACACACATTAGCCAGCTCTGAGTATCCCTCTGCCACCCTCTTACATCAGTCTTACACCATCACTCTCTCCCTTCCTTTTTCTATCCACCCATCTCTCTCTCTCTCTCTCTCTCTCTCTCTCTCTCTCTCTCTCTCTCTCTCGTTCTGAGCTTTTTTGTCTCAGTTTTATTTATGTCCTTTCTACACCACTTCCCTCTGTCTTTAAATTAGAAAAGTGGCTTTACTGGTGTCAGTTACATTCAGCAGCAGGCAGCACAGTCATGAATTTTTACAAGAGCATATTTAATAAGCAGATTACTGAAAGGAAAATCTGGCAAAACAATAGGTACAATTACATGTAATTAAGCACATTATACACTACAAGGCAGGAGAGAAATAACAGGAAATACGAATGCAGTTGGCTACTGGAAATTACATCTTGTTCTGATAATCACAGAAAGATCATCTCTGTCTTTCTCACTCTGTGTTTTCATAATCTGTCTTTCGTCTATTTTTGTCCCTCATTGTAAACAATCCTATTAAGCCTATGTAATGCATTTACCAGAATATCCTATACCATCATGCACCATCTCAACGACTTCTTGTAGGAATTTAATAACTGTAACCAGCAGAAAAGTAGTATCTATTTTATCTATCCATTCCATCTATCTATTTTAGCCATCCACAATAGTACCTATTAACCCAGTTCAGTGACATTCACTAGCTGCAACATACACTGGACTGTTATAAAGCTGCATAGCATGTGAGGAGAATATATGGCTCATGAATGCTGCATGGATTAAGGTACCAAATACTTACACAGTTGGAGCCAGCTTGATATAAGTGTTAGACAAGGAACATAACTGCTATATTGCTTTTGTACTGCGATTTCTGTTACTTCTGGTATACTTATCATTTTCTTTTACTTCTGCTGCATTGCTATTTGGTCCTTTACTATCACCTCCACTACACGTATTACTTACTCAACTTCTACAACTGCTAACATAATCAGGCCAACTATCATCTTTCCACTTAATAAAACACTGGTTCAGACAGCGGTAAAACAGACGCATGCTGGTACTTCCATTAAAATCCCCTCTGCTCTCCTTCTGAGTCGAAGCCATAAAATCTCCATTAGCACTTTGCTGTTTTTGGGCACCCTCCCCCTCGCCTCCCCTGGCTCCCTAATCCCAGGGATTCCTCTTTAATTTGCTGCGTCGATTGCTAGAAGACATGGAGGCAGAGCAACACAGCATTGTAATTATCAGAGGAACCACTGCACTCTCCTGAAGACTTTTATTTTATCGACTCCCCACGCCACCCCCACCCCCAACCCCTACTGCTCACCCCCCACTGATCATAAAGGTGGGTTGTAGTGAAAAGCAATGACATAAAAAGTATCTGCTCATATTTAAAGTTACATAGTTTCAAAGCACATCAACACACACCCAAGGTCAGAGCTATTTCACATGGATAAATGACCACAGCAAGAACTTGAATGAATGAAGGCAATTATGTGCTGCATTTAACACAGCCATTTTAAGTGCCATCTTGTTGTCACACTGTCTAATGCAGGGAAATCTTTAAGCAAACATACTGTATGGGCAAGATGTACTAGGAGACAACCTTGAAGGTGTCAGCTTTTCATGTTACATTCTACTTATTACAA
Organism: Setipinna tenuifilis; assembly: GCA_030347295.1. NCBI lineage: Eukaryota > Metazoa > Chordata > Actinopteri > Clupeiformes > Engraulidae > Setipinna > Setipinna tenuifilis. The sequence goes on from CM059265.1 coordinate 9,365,862, forward strand.
ATCAGTTAGCATGTTCTGACGGAGAAACAACAGTAATACTGATCCACATGTCAGTCCTCATGTTGCCATGAACATAGTTATTTTTAGAGGTGCAATATGCTGTACAAACTGAGCAGAATTAAATAAGACAGTAGTGCTCAGCATATATTCAGGATGCAGTATTCATGGAAACATGCCTCTTTTCTGTCTTTTCAGGCTTTCAATTATTCAACAGGACAGCAATGGCACATCCTGGCCAGTCTCCAGCAGAAGTACAGCCAAACTAACAGCACCCTCTTCACAATTAATTATGATTCATTAGCAGCCACGGAAAGCAGCCTGGCTTGCTGTTGAAGTTGGTGTCCAAAGCCTTTTTTTCCTCAGTTTTTTTTATTTTTTTTAAACAAACCGCCTGTTGTGGGTGACAAATCTGTGTAAATATGAAGAAATAAATAAAACACTTAGGGACAGAAGTGAGTCAATAAGAAGAGATGTTAATGCATGTGCTATTGCCATCCATCTTCCAGGATGAGAATGAATGGCCAGTGGGTTATGTGGGCGTAATTGGAATAATTGGCAGTTGGCAAAAACAAAGCAAACCCGCTGGGATCAGGGAGACTTGTGTTTGTTTGTTTGTGTGTGGGGATTGTAGGTGTCCCTGCCTGCCTGTGTGTATTAATGAAATCAAGTAGTGGGTTTATGCATTCATAAAGCAGACCTTGACAGCATACTGTGTTTCTAAGAAGCACATGTGCAGCCTCACTGTGTAAAAGGTTTAGTAGTAACATCAGTGCTAAACACTGATGGAAAGTCCTTACCCCCCACAGACATTCCAACACAGGAGGATAGTCACTGGCCTTCTGTGGTCAGTAGGGAGAGAGAGAGAGAGAGAGAGAGAGAGAGAGAGAGAGAGAGAGAGAGAGAGAGAGAGAGAGAGAGAGAGAGAGAAGGGAGTTGGCAATTAGGGCAGTGGCATCTGGTGAATTCCCTCATCTTTATAATATTTGTCCCTGTGACAACAGCTACTCAATAGAACGTAGATGAGGCCCTATTTTCATTGAATGAAAAGGAGAGGCATAGTCAGATAGAGTTAGAGTTAGAGTGTGAACATTTCAAGCTTTTAAAAAAACAGAGGGGAACCGGAATTCAGAGAATGACATGAAACAGGATAATGGGGCTGTAACATGGACATATGTCTCCTTACAAACAAACATTTTAGTGCTCCTATAGACACATAATAAGATGCACAGTTATACTCTTTTTTGGCAGGAACTGGTAGAGGATAGAAAGTTAAAGACTTGGTTGGAATAAGACAGGTAACAACTGCTAAAAAGAGATTGACTGAGAAAGCGCATATCTATTCACTGACCAATAGATAATTTTGGAAGCCACAAAACAACAGGGAAAAGTTTTGGAACTTGTTTATTTCACATTCTCTGGATCTCTTCTTTTGTTCCTACACTTTGTCTCTATTTTTCTCTATGATTAAAGCATCCCAGGACCCCATACATACAAAACATACCCTCTACATGACATGTAATGGTTATTGATACAGCTGAGTTGGTGAGATGCCTCAGGTAGACAGGGGCAGATGGAGAGGGGGCCAGATAACCTTTTCCCTGCTGGATGGGTTATGCAAGAGCAATGTCATTAACAGGCCTCTGAAGCTGACTGGCCTGGCCATACATTGAGAAGACGGCAATAGTGTTACGCCACCCCCTTGTGGTGAAAGAGTGAACTACATTTCAGGATACCAGGATGCTGAAGTTACAGTGGTGCACGCAGATGAGTTTCCTGTGATGAAGCAGTGGTGAATGGCCTGACGGAGAATTTCAACTTCCTTAGTCAGAGGGTGAACAGTGAGGAAGGTTTGAAAACTAGCTAAGGCATTTTGTTTGCTCTAGGTCTGCTCAAACCCATCTATCATGGTAGAGAATCACACCATTGTGGTTAAAGGGAAAAAAAAACTGATAAGGTAGTCTGTGTGTAAGAGAGGGATTTGCTATAACAGCTGGTTCCCCAAGCTAATACACATGCAGTGCTTGTATGCTGCAGTATGAAGAGGGTTGAAATTGAGATGTTAATGTGATTGTGTTATGAAAATACATTGAATATGATAGAGCAATAGATGATAGAGAATATTGAAATTAGTTGTAAAGATTTACATGTATGTGTCATCCTCACTTTCTGTCTTTCTTTCTTTCTTTCTTTCTTTAATGATCCTGCTGTAGTGACAGGGTGCGGAGTGTGGGTACGTTTAGCGAAGTCACACAGGTTTCCCCGTGGCTCCCGCTGGGCTCACAGAGTGAAGCACACCCCCATCACCCCCTGCCCTGCTGAACATTCCAAAACCTGGCAATTAGCACTGCAGGAGGGCAGGACAAGGGGAGTGAAAGATGGAGCATGTGAAAGAGGTTTACAGCCCTGGCCACAAGAAAAAGCCATCCCTGCGGCAACAGCTCCCTGAGTTACCCGCTGTGGCTAACTCCATGCCTCTGCACCTCCGGCCTCCCAGACGGCGACACGCCTCCATGACTTCTGAGCCCTGAGCATAAGGGGAATGGCAGCACAGGGAGGGGAGGGGAGAGGAGAGGAGTGGAGTACACTGTGGAGGAGGAAAGTTTCCAGTCGCACGTCCGCTAATTAGCTTTAGCTTCCCACAGCGCTGTGCACACAACCCACACTGCTGTAATCATTTCCTGCTTTTCCCCCTTGTTTATGGACACCCCTGTCGCTCTTTGTCTTTTAGTTCCTCATCTTTCTTGGGTTTCTGCTCTATAGTGCTCTGATTTCTATCTTCAGTTTACTGACTGTACATCACATTTCTTATTTCTATTTTGACACCACTCCATTTCTGCCTTCATTTCACTTTTTTCATCTATTCTTCTGCATCTCTCCCCATCTTGTGCTATGTCCTCAGTTTTTTCTCTGTCTGACTTGGCAGTGTGTCTCTTCAGAAGTTACCCTTAAATGATTCTGTCATATACTTTCCTATTTTTAATTTATATTTGCAGGTGTCTGCTGAAACGAGGCAAGGCAAGGCTAGGTATGTTGTCAGTCAACTGGGTAGCTTTTTAAGGCCAAGAGCTTAATGGAAGCTGTCAGGTTGAAAGGGCTGAAAGTTTGTCCCCCTCCCTAATTTCCCTGTCACTCGCAGAGGACAGGCCGACGTGTTTGTTTACTTCCTCAGGGGGTGGCGAGAGACATGGAATTTTAAGCATGAGGAGATATGAGGAGCATGACAATCACATACGGACAGACGCGCAGATACACACACGCACACACACACACACACACACACACACACACACACACACACGCACACACACACACACCATCCTTTCACAAACTCAATCCAGCCGAAACTATTTATTATATTCAATAACATAGCAAAATCATGTCTCTTGTGTATATCAAGACCAGCCCCTAAGTAAGAACACTATAAATCTCAGTAACTTTATTTGTTCCAGTGTTGACATTAGTATAGATGAATGGGGACTGTCATTTCAATGTTTAGATCAAGTCCAACTAGGAGGAGTTTGCAGAAAGAAAACACTAAGAGTGCCAGAGTAAAATGGAGAAACTGCCATTTATATTTATAGGATTTTTTTGTACACCATAATACATAGTTTATCAAACCTTAGTGACTAAACCCATTCACTGACAGACTGAAAGCCCTTATGCCTAACATCAGCATCCATATACTGTACCTCCATCCTCCAGCCCAGAATTTTTTT
>CM059265.1:9372077-9374577 GCA_030347295.1 Setipinna tenuifilis
TGTGTGTGTGTGTACACTTTCTGCATCTGAGAGAGGTAGGTTGTGTTTGTGACCCAGCTTGAGGCCCTGGGAGGGAATGCAACTAATCCCTTTATGAAATGGTTGGGTGGAAGTAGATGAGTTTGGCTCCCCTAGGGGTAATCTACAATAACACTGTCCAATTATTACACAGACAAGCAAGTGAGGATGGGGAGAGACAGAGACAAAAAAGGACCCAGAGAGACTTCCACTAGCATCTTGTGATAGAGGTTTCAACCAAGGTCAGTTAGAGGTCATTTGTATGTATATTTGTATATATATATATTTTCACAGCCCCATAGTTCTACACATAATTCTATGCATTCGTATTGGGTTTATTGAGATGATTTTCATGCTCTCAAGAACCATGATATAGACCTGAACATTATAAGCACTAATCCACTGCTAACCTGCTGTTTGTGATCATTCCAGGTCCTGTCGGTGTGTTCCAATCTCCATGTCTCTGAGGCATGCTCCCCCCGCTGAGGAGAACTGGCCATGAATGACAATCTTAGGATGAACAGGAGGGTCTGCTTCTCATCTATTAGCCACGGCAAACAAGCCACAGACATGCCAACCGACCAATAAACAAGCAAACAAACACATGCATAGAGACAAGCGCACACACACACACAAAAAGAGCCATGCACACCCCGTCATCTGTCTTGGCAAGGCAGCTCATAAGACACAGGGACATGCCATGCTTCATTCTCCCCTGCAGTGTGCTTTGTGCTGTAATGTTAAATGCTGTTAAGAACATTTCACACTCTTGACTTCATTCAGGCTGATTCACGCTCACCATCAATTTTATGTGTCTGTGTGCATAATTGGTTTGTGTACATGTATTTTGTTTCTTGCTGTACTTGCATGTATTGTGTGTGTGTGTGTGTGTGTGTGTGTGTGTGTGTGTGTGTGTGTGTGTGTGTGTGTGTATGTGTGTGTGTGTGTGTGTGTGTGTGTTTTGGAACACTGTTATAATGCCAACCCATCAGTCCTTTTAACATCGCGTTTAATTTGTGGAGCACAGGCAACATTAGGGATAAAGAAATGTGGCAGTAATGCCTTTAATTTAAAAAAAGAAAACAAAAAAGCAATAACAACAGCAAGAAGAAGTGAAACACAAGTCCTTAAGGCAAAACACATGTAGCCAGACAAGCATTACACACTCCGTAAATAGATGAGTAAAATGTGTCACACAGAGTCAAAACAGATAACAACGGGGAATAAGCACACCCAGGCAGTGTCTGATCACTGGCAACATATGGATCACTCATCCATCCCCCTTGAGACACAGGCAGGGAGCCAAAGATTTAGTTTGTCTGTCATGTTGTCTGTTTGTATGGATGTACAGCCAGGGGGGATTCCAAGTAGGTGGTTAGGCAATAAACCTAGGTAAGTTGAGCTAGAGAAAGTGGTTACCCTCCAAAAAGAGTAGCCTGCTTGTTCTGTTAAGTTAAGAGACTGATAACGTCAGCCTCTTATAGCTCTACCTTCAGCTTAACTACCTAGGTTTTCCACTTAACTATGGAAATGACTCTGCTCTGTTTTACTTTGACAATGTTTTTGTTTTGTTTTGTGTAGATACTCCACAACTCCATAGTTCATGCACTCTTCTGTAGGGACTTCTTGTTTTATGACTTCAATTTGTTGGCCTGTACTGTTTAATTGCATTGGTTGTCTTGATTATTTCTGAAATGGCAACACACAATAAGTATTTACTGTAGCAAAACTGAATGCAGCAGCTGTCATGCAATGCTAATTGCAGGTGGATAAATACATAAACTATTAAAACATTATAAATTATGTTTTTATTAATTTATACACACTCATTCTGTAAGAGAATGAAATGTAGTGCCTTTGTAACATGGGATTTGGTACAGGAATTTGTGAACAATGAGAGCTGGCACCACATGGCACAATGACAACAGTGCAGGCTAACTAGTGATGACATGATGAAGAAGCTAATCATGTTAGAATGTTTAAACTAATTCATTTCTGAAAACACATGAAACAATCTGTCAGCATTGTACACAACCATTCTCTTCACACACTGAATGAGGATGTTACTACAGCCAACTAGAAATTAAGGACGTATAATAATAATTTATTTATAATGTATAAATACAGAAATGTTCATGACATGACTTTTTTCATATAGCCTCTGCTGCCTACGCTACAGTAAGCAGAGCTTGGACGTTACACTCACTTCTGTCTAAACCAGCCAACACAATAACTGGCTATACAGTGACTTCTTAGTAGCTGGTTTGTCATGCCCTTCTGCTTTTTGATGTGTATGTTGTATGTTAGTGTTTATCCTTCATTGGGGTAATGTTGTTTTAAATCTTTTACACCTTTACATACTTTTCTTTGCATTCATTTTTTTAAGTACATTGTGCATTGAAATATCTCTGTGTATGAAATGTGCTATACAAATAAACTTGCCTTGCCTTTGTTAACAAGTGTTGTTTATCCATGACATTCT
>CM059265.1:9379577-9397077 GCA_030347295.1 Setipinna tenuifilis
AACACCATCATCTTTAATGAAAGTGCTAGCAAGATGGGTGGCTAAATATATTTGTGACTTTTTGAGCATGGCTGCAGATTTGAAACCTTCTTGAAGGGTCTGTCAGATCTAACTTTATTGTGTCTGTGTGCTCTTTGAGTGATATTCAGGGATGGTAAAACATGGCAACTTTCTTATTCGTTGGTTTAAAAATTGGGTAAATCATTTGTCTTTATTTGCAAGTGTGGCTATGGTTCAGAAAACAATGTGGGTAAATAATTATGGTAACAAAGCAGTTTTAGTAATCATCTCTCTAAGGTTTTCAATCTGCTATGCATCTATTTAAGAGCATTGTGCTTAAGGTGTGAACAGATGGCTACCAGGACAGAAGAGCTGAAGCCTACTCTGGCTTCACTTCACTTTGTTAGACAAAAGGGAGCTGCTCAATCCAAGGGACTGACAATCCATATCACATCATTACCTACTCACCAGTTTGACACGCCTTCTCCTTCTCACTCTATCTCACTCTTTTTGCAACTGATCTGGCTTTCCGTGTGGGTGGATAGGAATGGTAAGGTCATTTCCTGAAAAGAGGCAAAAAAATCAGCATTCTGTTAATACAGTTACTTTATTTTACTAGTCACTCTTAGACATTCTCTCCACCACCTCCTCCCCCACCCCCACCACCTCTGCCTATCTCTCTCTCTCTCACTCTCGTGCTATTTGCCTCTCCTGTACTCAAGGGAAGATAAATATTTAGCCAATGTCACCCAGTCCCTATTTCTGTCCAGGGTTGAGGTCATGAATAACCCCATATACAAATATGCACAACATGAGCCCTCTGACATATACACATGCCCCCACGCACACCTGTGCTGCTCTCTCTCTCTCTCTCTTTCTCTCTCTTTTTCATTTTTTCAATTTCAATTGAACAATGCTTTATTGGCATCACAAAAACGTATCCATTATTCGTATTGCCAAAGCCATAACACAGATATGGATAAAACATGACACCTAGGTGTCTATGGGTAGACATACAGGTGTACGATAGAAAAAATAGAAAATAAAAAAAAACATAACGTACAGATCAGTGTACTATACTCTATGAGCAGAACACAATACTATATATACATATGTTTTTCTTGTATAGAAATAAAATTATATTAAATGAATGTAAAGCCAAAGCAGACATTTAGTCATACAAGTATGGGGGACACATAGAATAAGAAACCCAAGTGTGTATGTGAAACCAACAAAAGAGAGATATAATATCATAGTCTCTATCAAAAGGAAAATGATGACACTGTGAAATGTATTTTAAAGTGCCCGAGGGGTGTGCCTATGAGTTTCAGAGTTTTCTGTAATTTGTTTAAAAACAAAAACACTTACACTCTTACACTTTATCATAATAATGAAGAGGGGTGCTTCACTTTCTCAACCTTCCCTGCCTGGTAGTAACTTTTGCTTTGGCTTTGGCTAGCCAGGTTTTTCTGTGCCTACCTGTTTCCCATGTTATTGTCATTGAGCCTGTACTTGGCAGTGATTTGCCTCTGCTTTATATCTCTGACAGAGAAGAGACACACTTGCACTGATCTCATGCCCTCTACACTGCATTGTAAGTGCACTCACGCCAGCTGTTATGTTCTTTTTGGACCCAAAACCCCCTTCACCTTCAAATCACATGCCCTTTTCCTAATCTCTCCTGCATTCTGTTAAGCTCTCTCTCTCTCTCTCTCTCTCTCTCTCTCTCTCTCTCTCTCTCTCTCTCTCTCTCTCTCTCTCTCTCTCTCTCTCTCTCTCTCTCTCTCTCTCTCTCTCTCTCTCTCTCTACCTCTATCTCTTCACACAGAAAGTAAATATTGATACCATCATTACCCAATCACATATACATGTTCTACTCATTATTATGGTATATTTGCACTTCAGCTGGGAATTCATACCCTCTCCTGCTCTGTCTCAATGCAAATCTGTGGCACACTTTGTCTGTTCTCACGCATTTTGTGTATTGGTGTATTGGTATTACGTAGGCTTAACCTGGTAAACCAGCCCCTTGTACTTCACTTTGTTTTGCACAGAGGGTCTGAAACTGCTATATTGAGAAGCTTTTTTTCTTCCTTGAGGTGTGGGCTCTGCTGAAATTTAAAATGATTGGATCGTGACGTATGCAATGTGCTGGATTGCTGGAAGGTTAAACTTTTCCTGAACCCCATGGGGAGTAAGGCCACGACGTCTCTTCCACAAATAAAACTCCTTAAATATTCTTCTTGCTCCAACTTTAATTTCTTGATATTCCGAAGCGTTGCTACAACAGACTGAATGGTCTTGCTTACTTCGCTCTCCGCTGCCATTGCCGAGCAACATCCACAGATAGACAAGTAAAATATCGACATCATCACTCACGAACACTCCCTCTGTCTGCTGATTGGCCCGGTAAGAATTCTACCGGAGAAAGAGCTTCTCAATACAGCAGTTCCAGACTGATGATTCCAGATCTGTACAAAACGAAATGAAGTACAAGGGGCTATTTTACCAGGTTAATGTAATGTAGGCCCAGGCTAATGTAGGCCCTGCAGTGGTGAATGAAAGAACAGCGGACCTACACACACACACACACACACAGGAATATGGGGAGAGAGAGCATGAGAGTGAGAGAAATAAAGGGAGATATGCTCATCTTTGCTTTCAGAGCTGTCAGTTCCAATGACATTTATGAGCTGAACTATCTTCTTATATTTTTTTTACTATTTTCCCCACACTGAGGCAGTATGTACTGTTGTCTGGCAGCAGATCTTATGTCTGTTTCCACCAGATTCCTGTCTCACTGACATTATCTATCTAATAATATTATCTCCTCCATGTCTTATTAGGCTGAAATGTGTATGTGCTTGTTTCTCCATGTTTGTTGGTCTCTTTCTCTCTTCCTCTCTATCTCTACATATAGATAGATAGATAGATAGATAGATAGATAGATAGATAGATAGATAGATAGATAGATAGATAGATAGATAGATAGATAGATAGATAGATAGATAGATATTATCCAAACATCTAAGCAAAAATATCTGGAACATTGGCAAAATGAAACAAAAACCCAAAGCAAATTAGAATGTTATAGAACAATCAAATCTAATTACGAATTGGAGGAATATCTCTTTACTGTCAGAGATATAAAGCAGCGGCAGATCCTGACCAAATACAGACTCAGTGACCACAGCCTCGCCATAGGAAAAGGCAGACAACGGCAAACATGGCTGCCAAGAGAACAGAGGATATGTGGTCATTGTACGACAGGTGAGGTTGAGACAGAGGTGCACTTTCTCCTTCAATGTGAGAAATATTTAGCTATAAGGAAAAATTACTTTAATAGATTTACAAACATCATACCAGGATTCCAAGACCTGTGTGAACAGGAATTACTATCTATATTACTTGGACAGCAAGGACAGACAGCAGCTCTTGATGCTAAATATATAACCGAATGCCATAAAGCACGGACAGTGGGTAGACACATAAACACACACAGGACACACCACACCCACACACTAACACATCATCATATATATATACACAGACCCCATCCACACATGCACAGACACAGACACACACACACACACACACACATGCACACGCACAACATAATGTATCGTTTGAATGTTATGCTTTGGCAATGCAATGACCCATTTGTCGTGCCAATAAAGCTCACTTGAATTGAATTGAATTGAATTAGATAGATAGATAGATAGATAGATGTTTGTTCCTTTACCAAAGTCATGTTGTTAGCAGCAGCGTTACTGTACTGTCTCCTCACCTGAATTTGACACCATATCATCAATGGTAAGAAATCCACAATGTTGGATACAATTTCTAATGTAAATAAAATACTATAGTGTAAATTATGCTGAAAAGATTAATAGTAGTTACATGTAAATAATTTGCTGTAATGTTAGTTAACTGAAAGATGACACAAAGAAGCTCCTCAAATGTGGCCCACCTGACCATCTCAGATCTGTCCCTAATAGGAAAAGCACAACATTCTGAGTGTTAACTACCTTGGTTAGTTTTGGTTAAAAAGCAGCTTTGTGAAAAAAATGTTTTGATTGTAAAAAGTTACTGTGTAACTTCTGGCTACAGAATTGAAGAACTGTTTGGACACCTAAACTGAAATGATCAATAAAGCACATACAGCCTTCCCCACAAACATTAGTTTAATACCAGTATAAAATACAAACTTATTTTTGTGGAATTGTCTCAACATTACATCCAAATTTTGTAATGATGTTGTCTCTTTTTTACTCACAATGTATGCATTTGTTCACTTAGTGTAAATTTATACACACAGATGGACTGTTTAAATTTGTGCTTTTAGAATACTATGAAAATTCAATGTGTCATTCCAAGGCGCTTAAAGTCATATCAGGAATTTATAAGAAAAACATCACCATTTGTTCATGCTTTAAGTCAAGAGTAGACAGTTGGTGGTTTGACATTTTTAGCCCTGTTGAACACTAAGGAGTGCAATGTTTGTCATTCAGCTGTATTAACAGAAAGGGTTTATGGCAAATCTATTTAGATAGCATAGCATGACTCAGATTCTAATAGCACTGAGATATTAAGAGCTTTACCCCATCATAAGATGTAATATATTTTGTATGGTAAATGAGCTAGAGATTACCATCTATTCCAGCAATGTCATTTCAACAGGGTGAGGAGCACTCCCTGGTTAATACATTAAAAGTCAAGAATTACCATATAATTTTTGTGATATTATAATGCAAACTATAAATACATTTTCTGCTGGCTTTATGGGGGAAAATGGATTTGAATTGCATTTATATTTGACTCTCAGTTGACATTTGCATGGTAACTACATTGGAATAAATTCAATTCCATCAGTCGTGCTTTGGAATATCCATAATGGTGTTCTTTTTTCAGCATCGAGTATGTGCCTAATAGCAACAATAATTTTCCTGTTGCATAGCCATCATTCCCATTTAGATTTTAGGTTTCAGTCAGGTCAAACCTGTAGCTGATGTCTGCCTAAAAGTCTTTTATCTTAGTCACTGCAAAGTAAACATGGTACAATGTGTTACATTTTTGTTCATTACCTCCGCCAAGGAGGTTTTGTTTTCGACGGCGTTGGTTTGTTTGTTTGTCTGTTTGTTTGTCTGTTTGTTTGTGAACAACATAACTCGAAAAGTTATGGATGGATTTTGATGAAATTTTCAGGATAGGTCAGACGTGGCCTAACTTAGAACTGATTTGTTTTTGGTGGTGATCCGGATCACCATCTGGATCCAGGATTTTTTTTATTCAGTGAAGTTACCAGTGTAGCATTAAATCTACAGAGACTTTTATTTTGAAAGGAGGGAATATACGTTGGTACGGAAATGAGGCTCCTGTTGCGGGTCAAGGAGTTGTTGAGTTTTTGGTTAGAGGGTTCAGTGAAAGAGGAGAGGTGAGCTTAAGCTGCCTTGGTGGATGTCTGCGCTCTCTGAGTGCTTTTCTAGTTCATGTATGTTATGCTAACTTGCATTAAACACAGATACATTAGCACCAAACCCCTTCAACTATCATCCCCTTCCACAGTTTGTTGGCTGTCTCAGCAGCATGAAAACCTAGATGTCATTCGACTCTGAAGCTCAAGAACAATGAAACAGAGCTGCTGTTTATGACTCCCAGGCCACTGCTTTAGAGGGTGGCAGATCTACATACTCTTATGGACAGTTGCCCATCTCCCTAACCCTGAGATCTGCAGACTGTCAGGGCATCCTGGACTCCATCCTTTCCTTCCAGTTTCACATCAAGCACATCTCCAAAGCTGCCTTTAATCTCCATACCTCAGCCATCACTGTCACACTTAGGAGCTGTCATCCTCATCGCTGGTTTTTATTACTTCACACTTGAACTCACGCAAAACCCTGGACAAGTTGCAGCATGCCCAGAACTTAGCTGCTAGAGACTTCACCCAGACTATGCCCTGGCAGGATATCATTCTCATCCTCAACCACCTTCACTGTCTCCCTGCTATTTCTCATATCAACCCGCATCACATTACATTACATTGCATTTAGCCAACACTCTTACAGGGCGACTTACAGTGAGCAAGATGTAAGGACAGTCCTCCTGGAGCATTGTGGGATCAGATGTCTTGCTCAAGGGCATCATCCATGGATGAGATTGCAGTAGAATGTGGGTTATTCACTCCACCACCCATTTTTTTTTTAATAACTGCCTAACAATTAGGTCACATCTTAAATTTCTCTCCCTTATGTCAAGATTTGGTCACATTTCAAAAAAGGAAGTGACAGAAAACCCACTTCTGTGCAACCCCATTTAACTACACATACCTAAACAATGTGTTGGCCTGCCCACATATGCACTTAGATCTATGGGCATGTTTCAATTACCTAATGAATGGTGCCAGTGGTCAAAATTGTTTTACATAATGCCCATCTTGTATTGTGCACAAGAACCCATGATGTGCATCTCTCAAATGAGGACCCAGGAAGTCTCTGATGATGATAATAATATTGAAGCTAGGGGACACTCAGCTGGCGCTACGGTGCCTCCAGGTGTATTGCGATGCCTGAGTTTGGACGCTGAGCACGCAACCAGGAGCCGTCCATATGGCTGAGAGCAGGGCTCCGTGACAACGGCTGGCTCTGATTTGTGTTCTCTGGCTGTTGGCTGGGCCAAAACACATAAACACACAAACACTCACTCACTCACACACACACACACACACACACACACACACACACACACACACACACACACACACACACACACACACAAACACCTGCAGTCCCTTCATTTACATACCCTCTCTTTCTGTCTCTCTCACTCTCAAACACACACACACACACACACACACAGTTTCTCTTTGCACAGCATTTAGCTCAAACAAAAACCTACAGATATTTGATGTACATGCCTGATCGCTTGCGGCTGAGTACACACGCACAGATGGGACCACTGTCAGAAACCCACACACACACTCACACATAGACACGAAAACATTTCGATTAAAGCTTGTTAATCTAAGAGGCTTGCAGAAAAAGAGGCTCCCAGCAGGTAGAACACTCCACAAATCTCCATGAACATTTAGATAATTTTCTCTTCCTTTAGAACCTCAAGCATCCACATGTGTAGATGGACATTTGTTTATGTGTGACCACGTGCAGTGTCATGCAACAACAAAGACTGTCTCAACTAAGTGGGAAAAGTGCTTCTATATAGGTTTCTAAAGGACCATGGGATACACATATTCTGTAATCTGTCACATACACAGTATTTTGGCTTGGTGTCTTGTATTGTAGCCCTGTGGAGGTATCTCTGAATTTCACTAAATGAAGAATCTAACCTTCTACAAAACTATCAGTAAATAATGAAATAACCTCACCCTCAAGCTACCACACTTTTCAAGAACACCATCCCAAGACCTCATGGCCCCACTCTGAGGGCAGTCTGAGGTTCTCATTATGGCATTTGTTCCATGGCTTCCAGTCAACCGATTTGCCGGTCCTTCCTCTCCCAAGTTATTTGATTGGTCTTTCCACTTGAAGTGAGGCCCCGGGTCTCTCATGTTTCTGTGGGTCAATACAGCTCTAATGGCAGGAGACCCAGCGGGGATGGCTTTCACACCGCGCTCGATAGACATCGACGGCAGAGGAAATACACTCGGCTCCTCCATCGCAGGCTAATTAAGACAACACGCTTTGGAAACACAAGAGAAAATAATGGGAAGAAGCACTTAAGCTCCAGGATGTGATGAGGGAGATAATGAAAGAGAGAGAGAAAGGGTGAGTAAGGAAAGAGAAGCATGAGAAAGGCATCGAATGAAAGAGAGGAAACAAGTTACTGAACGCGAGAGCAAGAAAAATGGAAATGTTGATAGAGATAAAGAGTTGGAGTGAGAGTTAGGAAGAAGTGAGTCAATAAAAGTGCACCCAGCAAAGAAAGACTGACAGATTGAAGCATGAAGACAAAAAAGTGGTAGAGAGACAAGAAGAAAGAAAAAGAGAAAAACGAGCAAGAGAGAGAGAGAGAGAGAGAGAGAGAGAGGGGGAGGGAGAGAGAGCTAGATAGAATTAAAGACTTAAATGAATGCTGATTGCATTCTCAAAAAAGCCTCATCTTAGTCTGATGCTATTTAGTCCCTTTGTTTCACTGTTATTTCTTGTCTGTTGTCCTCATTTATGTCTTCATGTTCTATTACTTATGCCACACAGCTTCCTGTCGAGTCTTTTTTTATCTTTCCCTGTTTCCTATAGTGTTTTTCCCTCTCCCATTCATGCCCTTAAATATTTCTTTTCCTGTGGAGCCCCTTCCCCCTTCATTCCCTTCTCCTTTATCATAATGATGACAAATCTAGCAGCACTCTCTCTCAGACATGTGAGTCCTCTTCTCCCTCCCACACAGTCATGCAGGGCAGCGCTTATTTGTTGAGGCTGTGACCCATGTATGTGTGTGTGTGTGTGTGTATGTGTGTGTGTGTGTGTGTGTGTGTGTGTGTGTGTGTGTGTGTGTGTGTGTGTGTGTGTGTGTGTGTGTGTGTGTGTGTGTGTGTGTGTGTGTGAGAGAGAGAGAGAGAGAGAGAGAGAGAGAGAGAGAGAGAGAGAGAGAGAGAGAGAGAGAGAGAGCTTTGCTGGTAAGGGTCAGTCTTCATTTGAAGAGGAAATCCCCTTGTTCCCATCACAGTGATCTGAGGCCTGAAATAAAAGGGAACTTGCAAGGGCAGGGTGATGATCCCCAAGTGCACAGAAGTGCCCTCTGGCCCAAACAGGGCCCCTGGAGGAGTGGATTAGATTGATTACTTTAGCCTGGAGATTATAGCACTTGCTATCTCTGCTCACCCCAACTTCCTGTTCCCACGGCCATCACAGCAAGGCTATCATGAGGACTGATGGTCAGACCCCCTGTTTCTTTTCCTCCCACATAAACACACAAACATCTTAACATACATGCAGAGATGATCTGACTCTCTTTCTTTTTCTCTCTCTCACACATTTACCCACAAACATGAAGGAAGCAGAGAACTCACAGGAATTCTTCTGTCTGTATCCTGAAGACCTGGTGCTTGAACTTCAAACACAAATACCTGCCCAGTATTTGTTGAAAAGCTGTCATGTCTACTTGCTGGTGTATGTGTGTGTTAGCATTATGATGTGTGTTGTACTGGAGTTTGAGGGAGCCCTGTCAACATGATATGTGAGTAAAAGTGATTGGTGTTTTATTATCAACTGTGACACAATCAAGGAACGCTAAACAAGGATACCAGGCATGAGAGAAAGACAAAAAGGAGGGATGCTTATTCATGTGATGACAACACAAGATAGACAGAAAGTACTGGCAAGTCCAGTGGCATTAAAGTCACTGTGGTGAGAGCATGACTGGAGTTCTTCACAACCAGACCAGGCATAGATCCAGAGTAAAATGTCCAGCAAGGAACATCTTTATCCTCAACGTTTTTTTTTTAGCCCCAGTCCCAATACCATTCCTCAAGGTCTCTCAATATTGCCCTGAGACGTCTCTCTCATCACCTACCCAACTGGAAAAAATGTGATATTTTCTCTAGCAGTCATATCGGAGCTTACATTAATAGTGAGTGTTCCAGGGCCTTGCGTCCGTTTATTGTAAAGCAGAAATGTGTTATGTGTTACAGGTTATTATGCACACCCAGCAATTCTGTTTCTCCAAACGCACACATGATTTTTCTCAACAGTTTGATTAAATCGACTTCTCATTGCTACGTAATTACAATTTTAATGGGAAATCAAATTGAGTTTAAATTGTCTCTATATGAGTTTTCCTGTAGTGATTGAAGTTCAAATTTACATTTTCTTTTTTCCCTTTCACTCTCTTGTTCTGTTCCCCTCATTTCTTCTTATTGCATTAATTTTCTTGATTATGCTATCATTTACTTTTTTGAAGAAAAAGTATATATTCAATCATAAGTGGATATAATTATTTAACTGCAGAAAAAGTGTAATTATTTTCTTGAAAACTGTTCAATTAATGGTAGTGTTCTGTTGCAATAATTCTTTTGTCTTGTTTTAGAACATTATTCATCATATTGTTTTAAAAACTCATTTATCAGTACATCTTTAGACAATAATAGCAACAGCACTGAACTGGGCCTTCATGTTTGGTATAAATTAGTTTCAAAACAAGCTTAATGTTAAGTACTAATTATCTTTCAAGGGCAGCACCCAGCATGCCTCATTTAGCACAACTTCAAGAAGCCTCTGGAGAATGTTACACTTTTTTACAGACATATACTATTTTACACAGTCAGAGGTGCGCCTTTGTGAACACAAAGAGCAACAAAGGTGTCCTCAACACGATAAGACCAAAAATTTTGAACGTGGGTTCAGAGTTGTACAAGATGTACATGTACGGAGTAATCACAGTGAACAAGTGGGTGTGTTGATAACATCTCCTCCTGCAAGAGTCACTAAGTTACATGTTGCTGATGTATTTCACTTCATTATATCAAAATATGAAATCTCTAGATGCTACCATCTAGGTGCTCTAGTGCATTTCTTTAGTTCCTACCATCATTTATGTAGGGTGTAGTTCGATAGAGGTGTGGATAGTGAAATTAGATATCCTATCCCTCCTATACACAATAGATATACCATTATCATTCCATTGCTAACAATACCTTCATTAGTGAGGCTAGCCGTGAGACTAGCTTCCCTTTGGCAAACTATTCTGTATTACATCACTCAAACATAAAAGCAACAGAGTGGAACTCCTCCACCTCATTTCATCCCTCTAAGTTTCCTCTCTCTCTCTCTCTCTTTCTCTCTTTGTGTGTGTGTGTCTCTCTCTCTCCATCCCTCCTTGTTTCCACGTTGACTCATTCCTCCTAATTAGTTCGGGATAAAGTAACTTTAAAGGATATTTATGGCTGGGTGCAGGTCTGTCGCTAATAACCCCTGAGCGTCTGCTGGCCCTCCCCTCTCACCTCTCCTCGGTCTTATCCCTCTGTCTCCTCTCCTTCTCCAGACTCCCTCCATCAGAGCTAATGAAGCACTCAGTCTGCTTGCGTTAAAAGCAGCCGCTGCAGCAAGGACGTGCTCCTGTGGTAATTGTGTCCACCTACGATAGATCGAATGGCATTTGAGGACGTGGTGTGTTTCTTTTTTGGCCATGTGATGGGGAAAGGGACAATCAAATGTAGACAACAAAGGCACAGACATGCAAAGGCTGGGCAATAAAATGAGAGGGATTTAAAGGAGAAAATACTTTGTGAGGAGGGAGAGAAAATCATCTGAAAAGACAGAGACAAGTGCTGTATTTTTCTCTGCCAAGATCAGAGAGAGCGAGGGAAGAGGAAGGGGGAGATGACATTGGCCTTCACACTGTGGACAGTGAGATCTGGTGAACTCAAATGATAAGCAAATGGTACCTGTGTTACTGTGATGGTTCCTGCATATACAGTACTAACTGAGTTTGTGAAGTGCTGGAGGTCAGGACAGTGGAATAAGCTAAAAGCTCTCTTTGTTAACCACGGCACTTACAATAACAAAACTTCTGTTTTAGAAAGAGAAGGGTTTTTTTTAGTACATCACTCAAGAAAATTCCTAAAGAAGTGGAGCAGGGCATGGGCTGTGCTCACGATTTAGACTGGAATTTTTCCAATAATAAACTCTATCAGGCAGGAATTTGCCATAGTTTCCTCTGGGCTCTCAGTGTGCCTCTAAAGGGGCGTTGGGCAGAACAGAGAGGCATTCTGGATGCTGGATGAATAGAGCATTCTTCATATGCAGCAGTCATGTGACTGCTGATGCTGAGGCTGGCCACCACTACTCACCGCCTTGTGCACACACACACGCACACGCACACACACACACGCACACACACACACACACACACACACACACACACACACACACACACATGTTGTGTTTAAACATATGTTTAAACGTAGATGGTCTTAGTTAAACTGTGACACCCACATTTACACTTGCAGTGGACTTTTATATTGTCTCACTGTCATCAAATGTAGAGCAATGCATACACATAAATGTGCATGCTGCATGGATGGTGTACACAATGTTTACAGAGATCTGTTCACATACTTTTTTATTGTCCCTCTCTGTCTCTCTTTTTCTCTGTCTCTGTTTCAGTCTCTGTCTCTGTCTCTCTCTCTCTCTCTCTCTCTCTCTCTCTTTCTCTCTCTCTCTCTCTCTCTCTCTCTCTCTCTCTATCTTTCTCTCTCTCTCATACACACACACACACAAACACACACACATTCAAACATTACACAGCATGACATCAAACACATCTGTACACTCTTTTTTTTACCACTGATACACTGTCATTTAATCCCCATATGAGCAGCAGATAGACAGCTTCATGATGAGATGAAGAGAGCACACACAGACATCCACACTTATGCATGTGTGCTCACACACATCCAATTTCACACATGAGGCTGTCGGTCTGCTACAAGAGCTGCGGGTTGACAAAAGCCTGCACTGTGAGGATCTTTCTCATCAGAAAGTCTAGCACCTTAATATAGCATTCCAGGCAGAGTTAATTCTTCATGTATTTTCAAAAAAGGAGAGGGGGTAGGCAGAGAGATGAAGAGAGAATGGATGAGAGAGAAAGAGAAGAGAGACAGAGAGAGACGAGATGCCAGGAGATGACTGTAATTATTCTGCAATGGTATTGCACTATCATTTGTCTCTCTCTGCCTTCAAGTAATTAAAGTTGTTTTTAAGGAGAAACATGGGAGCAAAGTAGACTCATGAAGCAGCTTGGCACTTCAGCACACCTCCAGTAAAGTAGAATATATCCTCTCTTTCCCCCCACTCTCTTTCCTCTGTCTGTTTTGTGTTTAGTTTCTTCTTGAGCACCTCTTTGTATGCAAGAACACGCTCACACGCTTTCTCATTTGATTTAGCTCAGGTGTCATTTGTGTGCTGTTGCACTGTGGTGATCAGTGTGGTGCTTTGAACTTCCACTAATACATAACCTTTCATGTCTCATGTGATGTGTCAGATCTATACTCTTTTTACCCCCCACCCTTCAACCACCCTCTCTCAGTCACTCTCCCTTACACACACACACACACACACACACACACACACACACACACACACACACACACACACACACACACACACACACACACACACACACACACACACACACACACACACACCACATATGCACACATGTCATAGAAGGACATAAATGCTCTCACTGTTAAAGTATTTCTGGGGTGACTTAGACTAAGCTATGTGCCTGAGCAAACTGAGCAATGTGTTAGAATATGTTGAATATGTCAACCACTGAGCAGAAGAAGTTAATGCTGGTGACAACAACACACTGTCTTTTATTGTGGACCTACATAAAAAAACCTGTAATTTCAGACATAGGTTTAACTCGTTTTTAGTTTTGCCATATGTGTAAGCACAGCTCTCCCAAGAAGTTGTCTTCAACTTTACTTGGACTTTTTCATGACAGAGCCCCAGTAAAAAACAGCAAACATCTTTAAACTGTGCTCATACTATAATTGAAAAAGAAAAAAACGTTATCACAGTGAACTAGTGGCTGTATTGATAATGTTCCCTCCTGCAACAGTCACTAAACTGCATTGTTCCTATGCATTTTACTCAAAATGTAATTGGATGGATAGACATTGACTCTATGGTTTCATCATAGCATTTAATTCCTGGTTGCCAGCATCATTTACACAGGGCCCAGCTGGACAGAGGTCCAGATAGGAAGGTTAGCCAATAGCCCCCCTGTGACAACAGCTACATAAAAACTATGCGTTCATTAAATCTTCACTGTATCATCTTACAATTGTATTAATTATCTATGTAACCTCATCATCTTATGCAGCCTAACCCCAAATACTTCTGACACTACCAGCCAAGCACAGTTGTCATGACTTGCCCAAACTGCCAGATCCATAGATACAGGGAACACCCTCTAGTGGACAGAAGGCAAGTTCAGTACACTTGCACATACCTTTTGTTCTGGAATATATGAACACTGCTCTTTGGTTGTGATTGTGATGCTGATTGTCTCCTTCATATATATATATATATAGTTACCGGAAATACCCAAATTTCGTCTGTTTTGTTTTTCAGAGTTGATGTCTTAAAAACAGCTATATAGTAATTCTACTCCAACAAAGAGACAATGGTACTGTTCACTGCACTATGTCCGCTGTCTACTGCTGGTCATCCCTGTTTGCACAGAGGGTTGTTTCAAAGCAAAGAGAGACAGAGAGGGGGATAGACCAAGATGCTGGTGGCAGTCCCTGTAAAATTACAGACTGAGCTTTGGTAGCCAGCACATAATGAATGGACAGGCTGAGTCATAACCACAGACTATGACCTGTGCTGTCCCACTGCATTGGCCTGCTGAGGAGGCCGGGCAAGCATGGGCTAATGAACTAATGCTAAATGTCTGTGAGGGTCCCTTTTACTCCACAAGCAGATGTATAATGACCCACATGTCATTGTTTTTTAGTCAAACAAGGCACTCACAATATAGGCAACTCTTGTGAAAAGTTAGATTTTAGAATTATACTTTACATTTACAGGTAGCAAGAATATTTACATTACATTTAAGTCACTTCACTTAATATGTTCAGTATGTTACATTCATGTAACTTCATTCAAGTGCTGTATGTTTCCTCCCTGAGCACATCCTGCAACCACTCTGACCTCAAGTTATTTGAGCTGCTGAGTAGAATGTGGATATAGCCTTTAAAAATTCAGCCAATACTGACCATTACTGAATTTTGTCCTACAGTACGCAGAGAAAAAATAAAAAACCACAGTCTTTTCTTTCCTCTTTTAATGAAGTGCAACATTTGTCCCTGGTCCATGTTTTTTAACCAAGTAATTGAGTTAACCATGTGCTCAAGTGAAATTCTTTGTATATACATACTGTGTGTAGCCCAGCCTCTTGATTTACACCGTCAAAAGAATGGAAGGGAAGGTGGAACCCTGAATGTCATATGTTCTGTATTTATTCTCCACACTTCAAATATGCAGTCATGTCACACACACACACTCTCACACACACACACACACACACACACACACACACACACACACACACACACACACAGGGTCATCCAGATGGGATCTGTAATGTCTTTGGGAAGGGTCCACTGTCCTATTTCTGTCTCTCTTTTCTTCTCTCATACAGTGGTCAGGGAGGCCTAGAAAGACCTATAGTGAACCAGCAGATTAGGCCCTCTATTTCACCCAGTGTGATGCTGTGCTATGCTGAGCTGTGCTGTTGACCTGCTTTCACATTCATGTTACACAGCAATTATTTGTGTAACTTGCAGAATGTGTATTGTACAGTGAAACCACTGATTCTAATTTTGACAATAAAGATCACTCTCAGTATCCAGGAACCATATTTTGTAGACACCCATGGGTCTCTTCCATGACTGAATAGTTGCTCAGTATTTCATGGCATAAAATACAAAGTGGTTGATAGTTTACAATCTACAGAATATTCATTTTATCCATATAACTTGCATAATTATTAAATTAGTTATTTATCTGTATTCATAATGTGCATTTTATGTCACATTAAATTACTTTGCTTACCAAAAGAATGTCTGGTTTATATTCCATCAGTGCCAGTGTTCTACATACCTGTTAAAAGTACTATGTGTGTTGTAACTGAAAAAGAAAGGAACATTTTGTGTAATCCGTGGGCATGGTAATACTGAGTCACACAATCAAGTTCAGACAGTATTCTCATCATCAAACATGGGGACACTGCAACAGCCAATGCAGATAAAGTGGGTCAAGTACGTGTTCCTCCAATCAGTGTATTTCAAATAAAGCATTTTATTCTGACATTGTCTGGTGAATATCCTGTCTTCACCAATCTGCTGACTATGACACAGTGTGACAAGGGAAAGCATGTGATGACCCTCTCAGTGTTTTATGAGACGGTCCCTGTGTTACAGCATGGGACATTCCTCAGCAGGAGCACAGTCTGTCCCACGAGCAAAAAGCCAATCTGCCAGATGACATGTCTATATTAGGGAATGAATGACTTCAAATACATGCACATACACACTTATACACAAATACACACACTCACCCACACACACACACACACACACACACACACACACACACACACACACACACTTACTCACTCACACACTCACACACGCACTCATTCACACACGCACTCATTCACTCACCCACTCACTCACTTACTCAGAGACACTCAGATTCATACACAGACACACATTCATTCTTACACACCAAAAAATACTTGTATACAAATTTATAAACAAACAGTAGAATGTGTTGTTATACTTTGCATTCACTGTTTTCAGATACTCAAAATACCCAGACATGCCATTTGAGGTATATGTGATATATATATATATATATATATATATATATATATATATATATATATATATATATATATATATATATATATATAGAGAGAGAGAGAGAGAGAGAGAGAGAGAGAGAGAGAGGGAGAGAGAGAGAGAGAGAGAGAGAGAATAAAAACAGTGGGCAGCCAAGTTTTATGTTTTTACAGGAGTGGCATATTCACCAGGAATGTCTGTAAACATATCACACACTTTGAGTCTTTTTTATAGTTGGAGACTGCATATTTATTTATTTTTAGTCTCTGTGTTTGTGCAACAGGATGGTCACAGTTGCAAACGGGTTGACTGTTGGAAAGTGAGAGCAGCAAAAAAAAAGAACCTCTCAGAAATCACTGCCAAAACATTACTGCAATCTGGCCTGGCCCCTGGCCTGAGATTTTACAAAATGGCCTGCCTGTTTCTAATCAAAACCAAATGCTTGTGTTACGTTCTCTGCAAAGACAGAGATACAGTATGAGAGGAGAGGAGAGTGAAAAGAGAGAGAGCTACGCGGGAAGTCAAGAGACAAAAAGGAGTCTGAGGAGGAAGTGTAGGGTATAAAACTCTGAAAAAGTAGTGGAGGAGAGGGAAGTGGAGGAGGAGAGGAAAAAAAGGACAGGACCAAGTAAGCAACTGGGAAAGTATGTGTGTGTGTATGTGTGTGTGAGAGAGAGAGTGAGAATGAGAGAGAGAGACAGAGGGAGGGAGGATAAACCGACGGGTGAGTGGGTTTGAGCCATCTAGTGGGCTGGGATGTGGAGGGGCCGCGAGTCTTTGGGATGTGACTCACAGCACACACACACACATGCACAAACACACACACACATGCACACAGACACACATACACACAACTGAGAGAGGAGGAAGAGAGAGTGAGGGAGGGAGGAGAAAAGAGGAGCGAGAGCGTGAG
Source organism: Setipinna tenuifilis (assembly GCA_030347295.1). Classification (NCBI taxonomy): domain Eukaryota; kingdom Metazoa; phylum Chordata; class Actinopteri; order Clupeiformes; family Engraulidae; genus Setipinna; species Setipinna tenuifilis. Next base: position 9,396,860 of record CM059265.1, read on the forward strand.
GCCCATCCATCCACTCCACTCCTCCTCTGGCCCAGCGTTCGGTCCTCTCTCAGCGCTCTGAGTTTAGCGTTAGTTGGGAAAGCAAGCAAGCAAGAAAAACAGCCCCTAATGTGATCAAGATGGAAGCAGCTCCTGGAGTTTTACGGCAGCCGCCGGCTTGTTGGACCCCCAGGGCCCTCGTCTCTGCCTCCACGCCGCTCAACTAACCACGCCGACAA
>CM059265.1:9402077-9414577 GCA_030347295.1 Setipinna tenuifilis
CTACATGGGAGAATGCCCCTGCTCCCCTCAGCTGCCATCCGAGTGGATTTGAGGGCCGTGTTTTGAAAGTGGATATGCTCAATCGCACGCCAAGTCTTGAACTTGCTGCGGGTGAGAGTGTACCAGAGCAACAGCCTTGTGCAGTTTGCCAGGAGCACATGACAGGAGAGGCTGAGTGTTGTGAAAGGCCTGGCAAGGGACAAACAGATTTGGGACAGCCCAGTGCCGACATTTCAACCATGGACACCACCCAGGAGGCACGGGGCCCTGAAGGATTAGCCATAGTGGGGGTGGCTCACCAGGTCATGAGCAGTTCAACACCGGCTGCTCAAACCAGCAGCGAGGCCCAGAGCACAGGCTCCTCTCCGTCCATGAGACCAGTGGACCGTGAATGCCTGCACACTCATAGCGAGACTCTCAGCGTAGAGCCATGTGAAATTGCAACAAGAGATGATGCTTCCCCTGAGCCACAGGGGAGCTTAGAATGTTCCAGATCCATGGGTGCTTTGCAGGAGAGGCACCATGAGGGAGGCACCGGGGGCTCAAAGCTGGACACCATCTTGGAAGTGTCTTTATCTGAGGCTGGAGATGAAACAGGAGGAGCTGAGAAGCTGGAGCAGGACAACAGCAAGGCAACTATTCAGCTGCCATCTCAGACCCCACAGGAAACCGGAGAATCACCTGGAACAGCAGGGCGAGTTGGAGTGGAGCCCCCGAGCTCAAATAACATGACCCTCGATGAAGGGCCAGATGCACTCCAAACCACAGAAAGCCAGACCGTTACATGCTCTGGGCAGCTGGAGCTGGGTGAGACTGGAGATGTCTCCTCTAAGATGGCAGCCATTCAGGAGGAGGGTGCTGATACTGTGAGGTATGACCCACCTCTACCCACCTCTGTAGAGGTCACAGAGCAACAGGACCCTGTGACTGAGGAGACCACCGTCAAACTACGGGTTCGAAAGGTAGGGCATCAAAGTGCTGAACAGAGTGCACACACACACTGCATATCTCCTTGATTCTTTTTTACATATCGCTGTCAAGGAGCACTTGGATCTAAGTGTAGTGTCTCGTGTGCATGAGTATGTTTGGATAAGTGAAGTAGTGAATGTCACTGCAGAGGGTTGAGAGGACTCCCTGCTTCAGGTCCAGCCTGAGGTGGGTTTGAGAGAAAGGCTGCTTTGGATAATAAGATTGAAAGTGGCATGAAAAGGGAAAGAAAACAGATCAGAGGAATGTATTGGCACACTTGTATGTAATGTCATGTGTGGGTGCATGAGTGTGTGCATGTGTGTATGTGTGTACGTCCATCTGCTGTGATGGGAGATGTTAGCAGGGTTAAAACCATGAGCCCCTGCTTGCTGGCACAGCCACTGGAAAACAATGACTTCACTGCACGTGTTTGTGTGCGGGTCCAGAGGGATAGGTCAGAACACTCCCTTCACACACAACATTGCTCAGGCAGTGCACAAGATCTTCCTAAAAGGGAATAGAATGTATGTGTGTGTGTGTGTGTGTGTGTGTGTGTGTGTGTGTGTGTGTGTGTGTTGTGTGTGTGTGTGATGTCAGAGTACATTTGCGTCTTGGTGTCTGTTCAGTATAAATGTGGATGCACCTGCATGTGTGCACGCATGATATTTGGGTGCCTGTTGCAGCTGCCTGCATGTCGGTATACAGTATCTCAGTTTGTAGACATCCTGTAAAGGACATCTGTATATTTGTGTCTGTATGTACATGTATGTCTGCGTATGTGTGAGTAGGAGTGTTTGCGCTTGAGGCAACACAGACCTTGAATGAGAGCCGACAAAAAGTGAGGCCATTTCCCCAAGGTAAATGACTCACAGGCTTGTCAGACCCAAATCTCTCTCTCTCTCTCTTTTTCTGTCTTTCTGTCCCTGTCTCTGTCTGTCTCTCTCTCTCTCTCTCTCTCTCTCTCTCTCTCTGTCTCTCTTTATCTGTCTCATATATACATACACACATGCACACACGCATGCATGCACGCACGCACGCACACACACACACACACACACACACACACACACACACACACACACACATACATACACACATACACGGTCACTCTCCTTCACCCTGTTTATCCACCATGAATCAGGCTCGAGGGAATGTCCCTCAAAAGGCCTCTATTATTTTAATGCTGTTGCTCTATTTGTTCTGACCTGGCCCAAGTAAAACACACAGGGCACACAGCTGTCACTTATTTCAGACATCGTCCCACTGTTTTCCCTCTCAGTCCCTGTAACTCAGAGATTGTTGTTTCTTCTTGTCGAAAGGCAAGCAAATGCAAGTCATGGAGGACCGCAATTCCACAGTCATTAGAGCAATGCAATGTGCTGTCTTGTGCAAGTTTCCTTGTGGGATTGTTATCATGACAGACAACTTGATGGCAAAGTTGTTGATGATGAAAATGGAATGTCCGGATTATTTTTTCATGCCGGCGATGCTTGTAAATCCTTGTGGGATGATTTGGGTTCCAAAACACCCCCTTCTTTCCCCCATCTGCAGCCAGCCCTATCAGCAAGAAAACAATTGCACCCTCCCACCCTGTTATGATTTCACAGGGCGTTAAACATGAACAACCAACATGGGATTTGTTTGTTTCTTGGTGACTTTCTCTGCCAAGTCGAGCTAGTGCCATGCTAATCATCAGCTGAGCAGAACAGAGTCCCTGTGAGACATGCAAAATCCCTGCTGTGTCCCTACAGCCCTTTCACTCTAGTCACAGTGACCAGAGACAGTAAAGAAAAGACAAGGAAATATACAGAAAAGGAGTTACTTACTTAAAAAGAGAGGAAAGAACAACCTGAAATACAACCAGTGCTCATTTCTGACACTGGTGCAAACATCAAACACACAAACACAGACCCAGACAGGCAGACACAAACACACACAAATACACATGCATAGAATACATAAACTGAAGCAGTGTAAAAGCACTCAAACAATGTGAATGTTTTTTTTTTCATATTATTTTGAATGGTTTCCTAACTGATGCTGAAATCCCATGTGCAGCTCCACCCAGTCCTCAGTCATCCAATCATCACCACTGGAGCATGATAACAGGTTGAATGTCAGCAAAAATCTACTCATCAACCCTATTGTGCACACCCACACACACACACACTGTCAGTTTTCCCATCTGTTCTGCAGTCCAGGCCTCTGTGTGTTTGTTGTGTGTACCTAAGACAGAACCGACCCTGCCACTGGACCTTGAGCCATGTAGTGAGTAAGACAGAGCAAAACGCCAGAAACTATTGTTCCCTCGAGAAGAACGAGAGGAGAAAGAAAAGAGAGCAGTGGAGCTGTTGAATGCTGTGTTTCCATAATGACGACCCATACAAGAGCACTGACTGAAATGCTGATGTTATTGCTCGCTCTGCTAATGGATATAGTGTGGGTACTAAGAGCAGTAATTAGGTCCCCCAGGAGTCCCTCTGGTGTCCCAGGCTCCTTGGAAGGGAACAGGACGGGGGCTTGCAGTATTGACATGTAGATGTGTTTGGGTATGTTTATATGTAGGTATGTGGGTGTGTGTGTGTGTGTGTGGGGGGGGGGGGGGGTGAGAGAGAGAGACAGAAACAGAGACACAGACAGAAAGAAACAGAGAGAGAGGGAGTTTTAAAATATTTCAATTAAAGAGTTTGGTTTTACTCTCATTGTGTGTCCTGATGAGAGATGCTCATCCCCATTTTTAGCCAGAACATCTGCTGCTGAGACCACAGAAGCAGAAGCCTAATACAGACAGCCCAGATGTTGTTACCACACACCTCTCAAATTACACTAGTTTTGGAAGGAGAGTAGCAGTCCCACTACAGAAATGTACACTGTTGTTCATGTCAGCAGGCACCCCATGTACAGTACTTGTGTCGGTTAAACAATTACATCTGGATGATGACTGAAATATCTAAATAAAAACATGTATGTATTTCTGCTAAGACTTCAATGACAACAGCACAACACTGACTGATTTTGAGGGTTCTATGACGGAATGCAACAGGTCACCCTTACATTTTCAACTTGCTTTAAGGATGACATAAAACCAGCAAGACACAGAAGGGTGGTTTTGTTTTGCTGTGGTTATGTTCTATACTAAATTCCCAGACCAGATTTCTTTAGAAAGTCTTTTAGAGGACATGTGCAGGAGGCTGAACAGTCACAGTCTGCTCCTGCTCATCTGCTTGGGGAAGATCAGAGAGGTGCCGGTAATTTTTGAGGTCCTTGTGGTGTGGACCTGATGTTTCTGAGGACAAGGCTGCAACTGCAGGATGATGGAAACAGAGCCAGAAATGAGAAAAACCTTAATGACCTCAGATATGAGAGGACAAGTAGAGGGAATGCGGCCTCTGTTTCCAAAAGGAAATGTCTTGTAGATTTGTCCTCATGAGATGCTAAGGTGAGAGCTGTTTGCAGATTTCTTATGTAAAATCTGCATTTACGTGTTTTGTTTTTGTTGAAGTGAAAATCAATGTCATTTCAAAAGGCCCCATGATGGCTACTTTCTAAAGGTTACTTCTGGTTCTGTACACAGTATGGCCCCATAGCATAACATGTTGTTTCATGACATATAGAATTACAGCATATTTGTATAGTATGTTATCTCAACCCTGTCCTCTCTGAACTGCTCTAGCATAGTTACTAATATGCTGTATTTGGAGTCACTGTGCGAACAGATTGACGTAGGCCCACACCGCAGCCTCAGTGCTCTGGCCGGGCAAATGGGAGATCCACTCCTGATCCAAGAGCACCCTCACTCTCCCGCCCCCCAACTCCAGCTCCCAAAGGCTCCCCACATCAAACCCAAAGCAGAGCTCTTGGAAGGAGATGAAATGACTCTACAGACAGTGTGTGTGTGTGTGTGTGTGTGTGTATGTGTGTGTGTGTGTTTATGTGCGTGCGCATACTGTGCACAGCAGCACTGTGTGTAAGTATCGCTTCTCTGTGCCAAACCATGGCAATCTAAAATTTAACATGTCACCGACTGTAACTGCCATTGCTAATGCAGCAGAGGAAATATGCTTTGGACACAAGCACTAACTATGTGTGAGTTCATGCTGTGTGGAGCACGTGTAGAGTATGTGCTACAGATTGGATTGTCTTGAACCCAAAGAAATAAGACACTCTTATCACACCTGTGTTAGTTGTTTGTGTTTTTCACTCTCTCATTGTCATTCTCCACTCTATTTCTCCCACTGTATTTTTTTGTTGTCCTTTATCCATGTCATAAGAGTCCTCTAGTAGAATATGTCTTCCTCACCCACCACATTATGCTGCACCTTTTCCTTAATCAAAAACTTGGGAACTAGAAAAGATTTTTAAAAATCACAAACAAAACAACTAGGCTATTCTAAGACCATAACAGGAAAACATTTGCTGTGTGGAAAGCCATTACACACATGTAAGCCCTCTTTCTGTCACCCTCTGGGTAACTGTGTGTGTGTGTGTGTGTGTGTGTGTGTCTGTGTGTGTGTGTGTGTGTGCGTGCGTGCGTGCGTGTGTGAGTCCAGCAGTGGTCTGTAGCTGAATAAGTTAGGAGTTTATTTAGAGAGAGCCAGGAAGTGCCCTACTTGTAAAAGGAAGGCCATAAACCTCAGACGCCATTCAAATCAGGGCCCAGTGTGAGTCCACACTGTGCAGGTCTGTGCTGCCTCAGGTCAACACCACCACAGTATGATGTAGGAGGCACATTGTATAAATGTGGGTGTGGGTCTGTAAGACTAGTATAGGTTTGTGTGTGTGTGTGTGTGTGTGTTTGTGTGTGTGTGTGTGTGTGTGTGTGTGCATGTGTGTGTACCCTCTGTATTATTCATCAGAGTTGGGGTTGTCGTAGTGCTGTGAATGGAAACTCAGTCAGCCACAGAAGCGACATTTTGATCCTCATTATCTGTTGGGCTTTATGAATCATTTAAGCCACTCATATTTACCCAGACTCCGTGAAGACAACCATCTTAAAACTCCACACACATCACCTCTCCAGCCGACTGAAAGGTTGGTGTGTCTGCGTGAGGAAGATCTTTTGTGGTTTTTTTTTCTATGAGAAGTCAGCAGACACAAACGGGTGAATTTGATGGTATCCCATGTCCCACCCAAGGCTTCTCCTCTCATTGGTTTAAGTTTTCAACTCCTGTAAAGAACTCTTGGAGGCATCAGTTTCTACATCTACTTGAACTTCCTGGGAGGCCAAGGAGAGGACATTGATCAGTGAAACAAAGCCTATTAACTCAGACACACATTTTCACTTTCCCTCTATCTTTTTCACATACACACACACACACAGGCATACACACATGCTGCACGCACATATGCACATACACACACTCATGCACGCACCCACGCACACACACACACACACACACACACACACACACACACAGCAGGGAAGCTCCTTCTTTTCTGCAGGGTGTCTTGCTAATCAGATGAGCTTCCACTGAGAGCATGCAAAAGATGGTTTATACCTTGCTCAGGGGAATCTCTTCTAACTGGAAAATTCTGCTCAGGGGTAAGCCACATGCTCCTTGTTGCCACATATCCTATTTAGAGCTCTTTTTGTTTACTAATACAAACTCATCTGTCCCTCACAAAATGCATGTTTACTAAATAAGTAAATAAAGAGACTTCCTTTGAGTGCCCTAGAGAGGCTGTGGTTGCATATTGTCTTCTCATTCGTGTCATGAGGACCGTCCCTGAGGGGCTGCAATCTGTTCAATCCTGGGGTGATTCAATAGTCACATTCCAGTGCTGCACATTAGCATTGCATTCATACCAACACCAATGATTTAATAACATTTAAATCTTCTGTTAGTCACTTTGTGGGACACACATGATCTGTTTGGTAGGAATCCCAACAGGGCATCACTTTAAGAGTGACTGGCGCCAATACCAGTCACTTCAAATCCACACCAAGGGCAGATCTGGACTTCAGAGTTGCATGCACCCAGACAGGGCATGTGAAGTGGTTCACACAGTTTGGTTTTGTGTCTGATGTGGGGAAAGGGTGTCTGGGGAAAAACGGGTGGACTGCTCCGTGGTTGCGTCACAGCGGCGACTGTGGGAACCTCTTTCCCATCTCCAAACAGGAAGTGGATCTGGAATGTATCCCTGACCCCCTCAAAGATCACCACATGTAACCCAGTTGCAGTGCCACCTCTTACTCCAAAGAATATGTACACATATGCATACATACTGACTGACGCACAGGCACTGACAAATGTTGCTGAAAATGTATAAGAATATAAACCTTTACACACCCACACATGCACTCACACTCAAAAAAATATTCAAAACTGACCTTCAGATGACTTTGGTGTCTGCATACTGCTGGTTTATCAACATGCCATTGTTGTTGTGTTCTGCCTGTACAACATCTTTTGTTCATTCAGAGTTGCTCACATAAAGATTCCACTTGTTTGCAGGCTGAAAACAATGTAGACCAGGCAAGAGCAGACAGATGACGCCTGTGTGCATTTGACAATTTTAGTGTGTGTGTGTGTGTGTGTGTGTGTGTGTGTGTGTTGGAGGTGGTAGTTCTGCTGTGTAGCTGGATAATTTAGTCAAAACAGGAAAATAAATGTGAGTGCAGTCATGGGACATTATTAAGGGGACAGAGCACCAGCTTGCTGTTAATCATGCACTGCCCACCAGTATCAATAGGCATCTATGACCTTGTTAGCAATCATGATGCCTACTACATACAGTGCACACATATGGGAACAGAAATAAACACACAAACACATATGTATATGTAAGTGTGAACACCAACATTGTTTTTTTTTTCTGCAGAGAGAGAGTGATCAAATCGGCAGTGTAAGACAGAGAGATAATAGTAAGGAACCGGGTAGAAATATAAATATTCATTCACTCCTGAGCCCAGCTCAGAAATAAGAATAAGAGGCATGATTAATGCCAGCTTTGCTTATTATGCTATCATTGGCAATGGGTAGGAGGCATATCTCAGTTATCTGGACTTGTCTGGAGCATCTCATTTCATTAATATCAAGAGCTAAACATGTTAACTCCAATCATATACAGAGGGAGTTAACAAGAGAAGATCATATTTTTGAGGATTAAAGCATTTTCTATGATTTAAAAATGTGCATTAAAAAGCAGGGCAGGTGATATGTGTTTGCTTCAGGCAATTACCTATACCGTCTTACTAGTATGATTGCAGTCTACATGAAATGTCACTTTACTATACAAGTTGTGAATTATTTGTAATCATTAAGTTTAACACGTGGGAGGTAAACTAGCCTACATTCAGCTGACCTGTATTGTAACCTGTAACGGTTGGACATTCCCAGTAACAAAAGATAACATCATCTGCAAAGATTACATTATAAAATAAATACATTTTTATGAAAGAATTTTTATGTCTCATGAAACAGTCATAAATGCTTTATGTTTATGACAGCTGCTATGAATGAGTTATGAACTCACCTGTCAAGTAAAGTGTTACCTGCCAGGGTAGTCAACCATAAGGCCTTTAACATTGTCATTGTAAGTTAATGTGCTCAGCACATTGCTCCCATCTTCCATTAACCTCTATGCAAAATACACAATTTCCTACTTGACTATAACTTTACTCTTCTTTTGCCACCACTGTGGATACATCTTAGGTCATAGCAGCGTACCTGCCTACTGATTTACCCATAGACTCGGATAGCATACACAGTACATACTTCTATGTCTTTCCTTGTGACTGGTGCACAAGTGCAGTATTTTAAGTGCAGAGTGTTATGTATGAGGCACAGAAGGGTTTGCTGCAGAGGTTATGAATATAGTATACATTACCAAAATGTTACAGCATATGTACATTGTGTATAGCCTACTCTTGCTGAGGTATAGTAGAGTGATTATTATATTTTATGTTTTTTTCCTACATGAAGCATTATACTTTTTACAACAAATAACAATTATTTGTGAAAACACACACATTTTTGCTAGCACACATCTATAAATCAGAGAGGTAATTACAGATTGATTTTTCATACACTCACACTCACACATTCTTTTTGCCAGTCTCTCTCTCTCTCTCTCTCTCTCTGTCACACACACACACACACACACACACACACACACACACATGCATGCACACATGCACAAACACAATCTCTAAGTTTAACAAAGTATTACACACTGATCACACTCTTTCTGTCTGTTTGTGTTTCAGAGTGCTACACATCTGCCTTAGAGGCTGCTTATCCAATAAGACGGAAAAATTGGATTAAACTTGTTCCATTTATATAAAAAATGAACACATTTTTCTCTACCTCTAATGGATATAATGACATACTTTCTGAGAGTGAGAAAATAAGGGAGGAATGGGGAATAAATTGTTAGTTCATTTGTACTTCTCTAGGAAGCACAGTAATGAAATAGACTAGTTGGTATCATCATCAGCCTCATCCCTCTACCCTCTACACTATTAACACACAACATTTTCTCTCTGCTCTCTGAAAAAAAAATCTCACACTGATTTAATTACTACTCATAATTTCAGTAGGAGCAGGCCAGGAAAACAGCTTCATTTAACCCGGGTGACAGGATGGGGGAAGAATGATGAGAAAAGGTGGCGTAAGCTGCTCTCTGTAACTGCTGGGACTAAAAGCCAGCAATTTCCCTCTACCTGCTCACAATTACATCGTCTCCTGTCTGTGCAATTTTCTCTCTGTCCTCCCTGTGCTGTGTCATTCCCTTTCTTTTGCTATCTCTCCTTCCCTGCCCAGAGCACTCTCTGCATGGTCTCTGCTGCCTGCCAGGGCTCTGGTGCTGGCACCTGCCCTGGCAAGCAGGTTGGGGTACCAGTCTGAAGCTTTTCACACTCATCCTATTACTCACACAGCCACTCTTTGCTTCTTTCTTATTCTCTTGTTATTACTTCTTTCTTGGTCTCTCTCACACTGTCAATTTGTTTTTCTTTCTGTTTATTCTGTGTGTCTTTATTTCTCCATCTCGCTCTCTGTACCCTCCAGTGTGCCAGGCTTTCAGTGCATACATACCCAGCCAAAAGGAAGGTACACTACACCCCCCTGCCAAAAAACCCAATTGCATTTCAATTACTGCTTTCCACCCATCTGCTAAATGAAAACAGGAGAAAAAATAGAATCCCACAGCCCTTTTGCAGGGACTACAATTCTCATGAATTATTCACTCATTCAGATGTTATGATCAGAAATGGTGTTGTTTTGTCATTCATTATTCCACCGCTGCCTCTTAAAACATTTTTTATGCAAAGCTGGAGTTTTTATTTGTGTTTGTTGTTAGTGATTGACTTACCACTTTGGCTTGGATTTTAGAACCTCCATTTGCATCCTCCTAAATGTTATTCATTCTAACACTACTCCTAGGTATGTGGTTTACTTTAAAGTTAGACAATAAAAAACATGATGCAGGCACAGTTGTAAATGTTTAAAATGTCAGGTACTTATAAGATGAAAACATTTATAATGTTTCTCTTTTTTTGCCCCGACTCCTGTGCTTCCTGTACTAAGGAAAATGTCATGCGTAACGTCAGAGCAGGGAACAGGACTTTTATTAATGCCTAATGGGCAATGTCATTCAGATGTCAACCAGAAATTCACCATAGTAGGACGAGGGGTTCACTTTGTGTTCAAGCCCCCTTCCCATGTTAGATGCCAAAGAAGACACTGTAACGTCCAAACGGCAGTCATTTGTGTATGTATGTGTGTGTGTCCACATGTATTTACATACTGAACATCTGTATGTGGCTCTGAATACATTTTGCTTGTGCTATGGTAACACACCACTTGAGGTCAGTGTTAGACCTCTTAGGGAGGAATAGAATGCAAAGAGCAGACTGAGAAGAGAAGGGAAGAGAAAAGGAAAGGAGAAGAGAAACAATAAAGAGATAGGGAGTGTAGGAGAAGAAGAAAAAGAAGAAAAGATGACAGGATGTGGGAGTAGGTAGAAAACAAAGAGAAAGAGACAAAAGATGTCTACAAATCAAATAAATGAAGACTGAAAAGACTGGAAGGCGAGAGTTAAGAATGAAGAATATGTTTGACACAAACATGCATAATAGATATGATAGATTGATGTAGAGATGCTGGGAATGTGTGTGTTTTAAGTAATTTCAGATTTGTTTATTTAGTAAACATGGGGAATAGATATACTTAAGCTTAAGACTGAATATGACAGTTTGATTGTGTGTATGCGTTGGGGGCGGTGGTGGTGGTGGACCTGCATGTCAAGACGTTACATTTGGGTCCCAATTTTGATACCAAATGAGCTAGCTAGTCAAGATATTGCAGACTACTGGGTTGTATGCTTTATTTATATCTATGGGATATATGAATAAAGAATGTAATAACAAGACTTAATGAGAGGTCAATGAGAAGATATCACAGTTGTGTATGTGTTTGTGTGTGTGTGCGTGTGTTTGCCTTTGTCTGTGTGAGTGTTTATGTGTTTGTTTGTGCATTTGTTTGTGTGTGTGTGCATTTGAGTTTGTTGTGCATTCTACTTCTAGACCATTCCTGTCTTAAGTGGCAGTTGAACAGATATAGCTGCTTGTGATGAATGGTGGAATTGTGTGTGTTTTGCCAGCTGCATTTAAGACTGACCCATTTTCTCTGATCAGTCAGAATAGGAGAGCTGCTTTCTGAGAATTTTACAAGGAGAGCACTCTAGGATAAAAACAGCAAAGTTACACAAAGGAGAAGAGGCACAACAATCAGAGGAAGCATTCAGCACTTCTCGGGCCCACTCAGTTTAGTTGTAATGTAGCTGGGGACAGAGAAGAATCAGACCAATTACACTGAGTGTGAAATCTGATTTTGAGAGTGAGGACACAGATGCATGTGTGTGGCTGCAGCTGTGAAGTGTCTAGCCACTCTCGGGCCATCCGCGATCACAACAAGAGAATGTGAAAGGTCAACCATGTTTGCAGGTTCTTCCAATTGAACTGCAGAGGTGATGACTGAGAAAGTATGTTCGCCTGTATTACATTTCCTCAGGTCTATAGTCTTTTACATTGTCTGCTCCATTTCTTCCAGTTGTGTGTGATGTGTGACACTAGACAGACAGCAAGTACAGCATGATGTTGTAGGTAGCATTATGACATAACCATCATTTCATGTATCCTGGCAAATGCTAACCATTGCATATATGAATCAGATGTTGTCAGACCCTGTTGGGTCCCAGAGTAAAATTGCAGTTAAAAAGGGCTTTATCTGATGTGGCCATAGACTGTGTGAAGTGAAGCGAAAACATAGGCTATATGTGTGTGTGTGTTTGTGGATATGGTGGATATGCATATGCCAGTACATGAAAAGCACACATACTCACACAGAACTTAAGTGTGATCAGATCATCATTATCTTTGCTGGCATGTGTACTGGTCGAGGTTGTGTGTGTGTGTGTGTGTGTGTGTCTGTGTGTGTATGTGGGTGTGTGTGGGTGTGGGTGTGTGTGTAGCGTGGAGGTATGTGTCAGCATGCGTGTGTGTATTTGAATGCACATTTGTGCTTGTG
>CM059265.1:9419577-9477077 GCA_030347295.1 Setipinna tenuifilis
CATTCTCCAAACTGTGTAATAATGTGATTAGGCAAATGGAATGGAGATAGGATGAACAGAGGAAGACAGAGAGCGAGGGAGGCGGAGAGGGAGCAAGAGTGGAATGCACATGAGAGAGGGGGGACTGGGTAATGTAATTAAACAGGATGGCCATGGGATGGAAGGATGGCAACTATTCGCAGATGCTTACACACACGTGAGCAGCTGACACGAGGACATGCACTTAGCCCATGCACACACAGATATGTTTACAATGTATATCAATACAGATGTGCGCAGACATACATGTTAAAACTTCAGTAGCATTCAGAAAGACATACCATATGCACAAGCACACAAAAGCATACACACACATGTATATCACTACACATTCACTTACACACAGACACACTTGCATGCGTGCGCACACACAAGCAACCTAAATATTTTTTACTGTAGTGTGTGCAGCGTTCTGCAGAATCGGGCTGGGCTGGGCTGTGTGTGAGATGAAGCATAATGCAGTTTGTGGGCAGTAATGACATGAAACACTGGAAGCTAAACAGGTTACAAGGACCCGCAGAAGACAGGCACAAGGGCCGGAAACAGCCAGAAGTGACATATGGATCTGTCTTATTTGTTTGTGTTTGCTCCCATGACAGGTCTCTGTTCCCTAGTAGGTTGACTGAGTTTAGTTCCTAGTAGTGGGGCCGCCTATTGGCTTAACATGTGCATAACAAAGCTAGGCTCAGCTACTGTTGCTGTTGTTTCAAGACAGAGCAGATCAGTCAGTTTGACATCACTAGTTTACCAAAATTAAAAGGCTTACCAATGGATTTTAAAAGAGGCAAATGTCAAACAAAAGTAAAATTAAACAGCCCACCTTTCCCAGTGTGTTGTCATGCAACATTCCTTTATCAAAGTGTCTTAAAAATACAGGTGGGAGTATATATAAGTGTGTGTGTGTGTGTGTGTGTGTGTGTGTGTGTGTGTGTGTGTGTGTGTGTGTATTGTGTGGAAAGTGCTTAGTGAGTTTGGATGTGAGGGGTTATTTGCCTATGGCTTTGTGTGCCCTGGCACTCTACAACATGTGAAAGTGTTTTGCGTTCCTGCCATTCCTCATCGGATTACATAAGTGTACCAGGTAAACACAAACAAGATTGTTTTTTGTGATAGCCACCCAGCACACACCCACAGACACACACACATACATATGTGCACTTCCACACATACGCATACTCACATCATACACACACATACACATCAGCGCTCACAGGGCACCAATGATTCTGCATAAGCATCTCTGCGTTCTGTCCCTGTTACAGCTATAATCAAACAAAGCATGAGTGTTGGCATTTACACTGGTATGTGTTAGATAACAGTGCAACACACTTGGCTTTGCTGCTCCAGTGCTGTGTCATCAGACCAGAGAGCCACTCATTCGATCTTCTATTTCAGGCCAGGTGAATTATATCACATGGTTGTGACAGATTGTGTCTCTCTTGTTTTATAAAACTGGCTTGAGTAACCAATTGCTAATGTCAAGGTCAAGAATGCAATTGTGAAGGTGCACATAAAGGCTACTGGAAAGTGGTACATTTGCGGTGCTTTTAAAAACGCTAAATAGGCCTTACATTGAACATGATAAATGTTTGCCCTGTGAGCGCCATTTGTACAGTTGCGAGATGTTTTGTCATGAATGCTGGTGTTTTTTGTTACCCATGCATGACATGTCTCAGTGCTCTGTTATTGTACGTGCTTTGCCCCATGGATGCCAAAGTCAAAGGGCTTCCTTTTAGCAGCAAATAGCTATTCTTAGCACGAAGGGATGGGGGGTAAAGGGGCACAGGAGTGGACGTGTGTGGCTCTCAAACCAAAGGGGGGTTGGCTGGGAGGTTGCAGAGGTGTGGGGAACACCCAAGGTGCTCTGACCTGAAAACCATTGATGCATTGCTCAAACTCATACATACACACACAAACACACAGACACACACACACGCACACACGTACACACACACACACACGAACACATGAACACACACACACACACACACACACAAACCTGAGGGAGCATGTCTGCCACATTCCTGCCTTGTCAACTGTCTAACAAAAAGAGATCACAGTATCCACTGTGTGTGTGTGTGTGTGTGTGTGTGTGTGTGTGTGTGTGTGTGTGTGTGTGTGTGAAGGGTCAAAAGGCTTTTCATTGTAAATATAGCTCATCTGGACTGTTTGCTGTACGTGCTCTGGGCCTGTGAACTCTAACACCTCACTTGCCCCTCATTCTTCACCTTTCTCTCTTCCTCTCTCTTAATATATCTCTCTCTCCTCCTCTTCCTCTGTCTGTTTCTCTCTCTCTCTCTCTCTGGCCCCTCTGCCCCCCCCCCCCCCCCCCCCCCAACACACACACACACATTTACAGTGTTTGGAAGTGCTTGTGTAGTTGCCTAGCAACACCTTCCATTCCAAACATTGTATCAGTCATACTGGCACAAAATATTACATCACTTTTTGACACTCAGATGTTGCAACCAGGTGCTAATGTTGGAATGCTTTACGCACAACCTTTAGTTCCTTTCTCTTGTGTTCCACTCTTTAACAGAATCTCATTCTTGGTTGTGTAGCTTTAGAAACAAAGCTTGCTTGAGTACTGTAGTCTATATGCCATCTTGCAGTAGTCTTAAAGGCAGTGAAAAGTTATATTTGTTTGACTTTGTTTGACTGTATTCATTATCATGTACACACACACACACACACATAGACAAAAAGGAGAGCAAGAGAGAAAGAAAGAGAGTGAGAAAGAGACAGAGAGACAGAAAGAGACATCTTTTAAGGTTCACCACAGCTATTGTAATACCCCACAGAAAACAGAAGGATTCGGCTGCTTCGCAGTGCAGCAATATACTGATCTCTTTCCTTCCCTTTGAATCTTATTCCTTCCTGCTTAGTCCTCCACCTCTTGTACTTTCTCACATGAACCCACCCCACCCCCCATCTTGCTTATTTCCTTGCACTCATAGTGAATAATTTAGAACATACCCAGTCCTTGTGGAACTGTTCCCCACATGAAGGCAGAAAACAGATCAATATAGCATGGGCTTCTCTTTAGTCTCCCCAAAGACTCAGCACTCACGGGCATCTTAAGCTGAAGGGTACTATAGTCCATCAGACAAGGCACTGGAATTTTCATACTTTTCTACACAGGTATGACAAAACCCTCATAAATCCAACACTGACTTTTTTTCACACTCACACACCTGATGTGGAGATTCATAGGCTGTGGCTTTAGCTTTTGAGTCAAGTGTAAAGAGCATCAAAGAAGTAATTTTAAGACTACAAATTAGTATGGTTTCATTTTTTACCAGGATGTGGGGGAAAAAGTTAAAAAGTTTTTTTTTTAATTCCATGAGGAAATCACTCTTTTCCTATCCACTCAAGGTTATTGTTGTTGCATCAGACATTCCAAGAACAGAAGGGAATCTCTCTCTCCACCCCACCCCCCCCCACCCCCCTCTCTATCAACAAGACTTAACCTAATGTTGTATTTGCATGACAAAAAGGGCATTCGTACTGCCTCAAACAAAGGATATGGACCAGGAAATCAACTTGTAGACTTGTAGTGTGAAGAGGAAGAGGAAGTCTCAACACAAATTCCCCAGCTTGGCTTTCATGCAATGATTCCATTTTATTCCTGTCCTTTGGTCTACTCTATCTCTCTTTATCGCTCCCTTTTTTTCAACATGAGTCTTCCACACAGCATGGAAAAGAACCTTCAGAAAGCTTTCCATCAACACTTTCTACATGCTATGCTTGTGTGTGTGTGTGTGTGTCTGTGATCTGAGAGTCTGAGAGAGAGAGAGAGAGAGAGAGAGAAAGAGAAAGAGAGGGAGAGAGCAAGTGAGAGAGAGCCATATGGAAACAGGCTACCTCAATGATGTAATGTGTATTTAAGGTCATATTTGCAATCTTAGTCTGTTATTGCAATAGTTATGTCTGACACTAATGATAAGCACTCATACCCTATGACAATGTTCATGCATTGTCTGTGTGTATTCAGTTTTCAACATGTGGTAATTTTCATGTTAGCATAATTTGTATCATGTGTAATGTAATATTCCATGTCCATACTGCATGTGTGTGTGTGTGTGTGTGTGTGTGTGTGTGTAGTAGTAGTAGTAGTAGTAGTAGTAGTAGTAGTAGTAGTAGTAGTACAGGGTTCCAAGTGAGGGATCTTAGGAGTTGGAGAAATCATAGCTTACCAGTGCATGCTTTTTTTTTGCTCACCTGCCCCCAAGTCCTCTTCTCGTGACTGATCTGTGTGTGTGTGTTTGTGTGTGTGTGTGTGTGTGTGTGGGCATACTTAGATCATTGCATGTTGAAAATGGCAGTGTGTATCATCTAAATGACTGTGCGTAATGGTATGTTTGTATGAGATGGTATGTTTGTCTTTGAGTTTAAGATCTATGCTGAAGAGGGATGAGGCCCATACATCATAGCTGCCTATTTAGCTCATTGTGTGTATGTCTGTGTGAGTGTGTGCGTACATGCATGCGTGCGTGCGTGTGTGTGTGTAGCTAAAAGTGGATTTTGATACAACAGATGTAAGGTGAATTCTACCTGACCTCTGAAAATGAGGGGAGAGTAAGTGCTGTTCCACTTGATAAGTCACTGCGTTCACATGGTGGGATTGGTTTGGTTTGGGATTGGTTCACAACGGGTGGTCTGTCCCCCAAGTCCCTGTTCACATGCAGTTCGTCTAAGCGGATTCGGCGAGAGTTCCGGCTCTTTCCGCTACGCTAGGTGGGGGCACTGTAGTCAACTTCTATCTTTCTATTATTATCTTTTAATACAAGGAACGTCTCTTCCACGCATAACTCGTGAACCGCTCATCCGCTTGATCTCAAATTTGGACGGCGTCATCATAATGTTACCAGTGTGTGCAGTACCAAGTTTCGTGTTGTTCGGGCAAAAAATGCCAAAGATATCGCTCAAACCGTGCCGACCCAGCTATGACGACCCAGGCTGATAAGATTTACAATGCTAGCTGCTACAATGTTGGACATAACGCGACTAACGACACATAACTAAAATAATGGACATAACACGAGTAAACATTTGCCCACAACAAAGCTGCTACGTAGGTAAGATGTATCTTATCGTATACGCAACAGCAGACTACAGCACTGCACACATATGCCTACAGTGCATACAGACGACACGTAGAGGAGACTGAACTTTTCACCTCTCATTCCGGTTATTCCACATAGCAAAACAGTGGCTAAAGAAAATCTTACAAGTCAGTCAGTGCAAATGTATTTACATAGCCTTCTCCCTTCACCTGATATTATTACCCACTTAAACAATAAGGTGGTCTAAACAAAAACGTAATACTCTGGCACATCTTCTATGGGCTCTGCACTGTTCCTACTAAATAAAGACAATAAACAAACTTTCTGGCGGCATACAAACATGGTGTTCCAGGAGTTTGACGCATTCGCGTACGTGTTGGGCATTCTGCTGTGTTAGAAAGTCTGTATGAAGGAACAAACTGTGTTTTTTATTTCGTTGATACATGCGCAATACATGAAAACCAATCCAATCCCCGTTCACATGGCAGTCGAAGTGGTTTCGAAACAGCCCAGGCCTGGGGTCGCAACGGGATAATGAAAACCAATTCCAAACCAAACCAATCCGCGTTCACATGAAGCTGGTACGATCCCAAACCACTTCCAAGTGGTTTCGACTTGTGAACGCACTCAGTGTGTAAGGGGACAACAACCAGCAGCAAACTAAGCCAAAGCAAGACCACCGTGTCTTTCCCAAATAATCTGACATTACAACAGCATTTTTGTAAGAGATGAAAGTAAGATGGATATGTGCACTGCACTGCACATTGCACTGCACTGCATCTTCACAAGAGCCTTCTAAGACCAATTCCCTTTTTTAATGTAACAGGGAGACTAGTTTATTTCAAGCACAAATGTTATGACACATTCAAATCAACTCAGAATCTCATTATCATCATCATCATGATCATCATGATCCATTATCACTTTATTGCCAGACGTAGGGTCCAATTCAAAGAACACAAACACTATACAAACAAGACATTAAAACATTAAATAAAAACAGAAGTAAGTAAGTACTAAACCAACCACTCTCTTTAAAAAGACACTTATACCAGTTTTGTTTGTTAAAACTTTGCCCATAAGGGTACAGTATACAGTGGAGTACTGTAATGGAGTGCCTCCCTGCGGTTAACCCCCCCCCCCCCCCCCTCTCCTCCTCTTGCTGGCCTTTCTCTTGAGGGCTTTGGTTCCTGCGCCTCTCAGCATGTGGGGTATGCTGGTCATTTGTGCAAATCTTTGGTCTGTGCTTCTGCCAGTAGAATCTTTGGCGAGACACTGTCTGTTCTCTAAGTGGAGGCTCTTTCTTCAGAGCATTTGCCACACACCACCACCACAGGCACTAGGTTACCATCTTGGCTATGTTGCTAGCATGAAGCAGGTACCATAACATAACACTCAAAGCTCAGACTTTGAAACTGTGACCAGGTATTTTTATGTAGATAGATAGATAGATAGATAGATAGATAGATAGATAGATAGATAGATAGATAGATAGATAGATAGATAGATAGAGTTTTTGCTGTTCTTCACCATATTTATGATAATGTGTTTATTGTAAGCTGTGAGTTTATTGCTATCTTAGACAATATATCATCATTATTTTTATAGAGGATGTGAAGATGCAGGAAGTGTAAGGAAACAAAGAAGCTGGTTTTATTTCTTAAGAGTCCATAAATTAGAGCGCATTTACATTTTGTACATTGTATTGTGTGTGTGTGTGTGTGTGTGTGTGTGTGTGTGTGTGTGTGTGTGTGTGTGTTTGTGTGTGTGTGTGTGTGTGTGTGTGTGAATGAAATATTACCTTGAGCTATTACTTAAAGTGGGACCTATTTTGCACATAGTGAGTCATTTGTAGGCTCCTTGGGGCCTTTTGGGGCGGCATAGTGTTGGTTTTATGATTCAAGTCGAGTCTTTGAAGTGTGTGTGTGTGTGATGTGTGTGTGTGTGTGTGTGTGTGTGGTGTGTGTGTGCACGCGCACGCGTGCGTGTGTCTGTCTATCTGTATGTGTGGCTGTTGGAAGGTGTGTGTTAAGGTGCCAGGTGTCTGCTAACTGCATTTGGTTAGGATGACTGATGAGGAAAACAGTATGTGGAAAGGAAGAGAGAAGGGAGGGGTTCACGTGAAAGAGGGGACATGGAAGCTCTGGTTATTTTCATTCTTTCTGGTATATGTAAACCTCGTGCCAATATCACCAACAGATTTTCCTTTCTCCCAACCTCACTAAACACACTTAATATCAAACACTTCAGATGGGAAAAGGAATTGCTCCTCTTAAATTAAAGAATGTAAAATGATAGCTAAAACACAGACACACACACCCTCTCTCTCTCTGTCTTTCTCTCTGTCTCTCTTTCTCTCTCACTCACTCACTCACACACACACACACACACACACACACACACAAATACACACACAGTGTGTATCTGCAAAGAGGATTTGGTGCAAGTTGTGTTGTAGGGGTTGAGGTTGTCAGTAGTGGCTCTAAAAGCTGAATCCCAGGAAGGTAATTAGCCATCCAGTCCCATATGTTCCTGTGCTAATCCCAGCTGTGTGCCTGGCTGTGTCTCTTGTTTTCCCTGGAGCACCAGTGGATAATCCCACTAGAGAGTATTGTCTCTGGAATAAGGATCACAGGGATTATGTGTGCAGCGGCTTGGCCCCAACCTAAGCACCTATGAGTCAATTTGGATGATAGACACAAAGAGAAAGAGAGACAGTTGCATGTTCCCACTCAAAGAAACTACAATAGGAGGAGTTTAAGTGTGTATGGGTGTGTGTTTGTGTGTGTGTGTGTGTGTGGGGGGGGGGGGGGGGAGGGGGTTATGTTCTATGCACAGTTAAAATATCACTGTGTTCCTGCTCCAATGTTTTGGGAAAAAAGGTCCTGGATCAAACAAAATGGACCTTGGACTGTCATTTGAAGCTGAGCACATTTTTTTCTACATAACAGTTTGTGCCGTAACCTAGGGCGTGTCGTCTTGAAAGCTTCTGTTCTGTATGTACTCGATTTGATTGATGGACATTCAAAACTAGAGCCCTGGCTGATGGAGACCCACCCTTGTGTGTGTGTGTGTGTGTGTGTGTGTGTGTGTGTGTGTGTGTGTGTGGGTGTAACCCTTATATGACATTTTATGTTTGTGATCTCTCTCTCTGTCTCAGTCTCTCTCTTTGTCAATTCAATTCAATTCAAGTGAGCTTTATTGGCATGAAAAATAGACCATTGACCATTGCATTTCCAAAGCATTACATCCAAACAATACATTATGATGAACATTCATGTATTTTTGTGTGTGTGTGTGTGTGTGTGTGTGTGTGTGTGTGTGTGTGTGTGTGTGTGTGTGTGTGTGTGTGTGTCTGTGTCTGTGTGTCTGTGTCTGGGTGTCTGTGCATGTGTGGATGGGGTCTGTGTGTATGAATGATGATGTGTTAGTGTGTGGGTGTGATGTGTTCTGAAATGGTGTGAATTGGTGTACATATGTGTTTCTGTGGGTGGTGTCTACTCACTGTCCCTTATTTTATGGCATTCAGTGACATATTTGCCAGAAAGAGCTGCTGTCTGTTCTTGCTGTCCAAGTAAGACAGATAGCAATTCCTGTTCACATAGATCTTGGAATCCTGGGATAAGGTGTGTGAATCTGTTGAAGTATGTTTCCCTCAAAACTGAATATTTCTCACATCGAAAAAGAAAGTGCACCACTGTCTTGACCTCCCCTGTCATACAGTGACCACATACCCTTTGTTCTCTTGCTTCGTTTTTGTTTCATTTTGCCAATGTTCCAAATATTTTTGTTTAGATGTTTGGACAATTTTGTTGACATTTAGTTTGAAAGCAGTGCTTGTCTGAGACAAGTTGTTAGTATTTGTAAGGTGGGGATTGGTTAGTCACAGTACAAGCTGAGGTTGAACAGTTTGAGTATGGCTCTTTGCAGTTCAGCGGTGCTGTTTTTAATCATTTCCCCTCTAATGTTATCAGGGCTGCAAGATTTTATTGTTTTTAGTTTTCTTATTTTCGATTCAAGTTCAAATTGAGTAATTGGGAAGTCAAGAGGATTTTTCTTTAATTGTGTGTTTAATTCTTCAGGTTGAATGTCTTTATACAGATTTTGGAAGTGTGTTTTCCAAATTTTGACATTTTGGATTGGTAAATATTGTGCTTTTACTCAAACTATTCCACATCTCCCAGAACTGATTGTTCAGAACTGAACAATCTTGTTGAGAGTTGTGGTGCTGTAATTAAGTTTTTTCTTTCTCAGCAGCCATTTGTAATTTTTTAGTGTTTCAGTGTCTTTCCTGAAATGTGCATTTTCAAGCTGATGGTGTTTTCGTTTTGAGAGATGTCTCAATTCTTCTTTACATTCTTTATCAAACCATACTTCTTCAGTTTTGTTTTTTGCTTGATTTTTGTTCATTTGTTTCATACCAGCTGCATTTGCTGCTTTCTGGAATATCAAGTTTAATTTGTGGCTCTATTAACATCAGCTTGACTAATTTCAATTTTTTTTTAAATTGTAGCATTCAATACATTTTTTATTTGGGGGAATTTAGAAATTTTGCAGGACTATCCTAAATCCTTTTATATGGCTTGTTTATCCTGAATAGCTTGTTAGGTTCAATTTGGGGGTGCTGTATAATTTTGAGAAAGATGTTAGTCTGTTTGAGAAAGATGTTAGATTGTGATCTGATAATGGAGTTTGCTGCCTCACAGTGAATGCTCTGAAGGAGTTGGGGTCCATGTCAGTAATTGCATAGTGAACTACACTAGCTCCAAGAGCGGGACAAGTTTGGTGAGAGGTACAGGTGATTTTGGCCAAACAGATTATTGTTTTCTATATTTTCCAGAAACTCAGGTTGGGTACTCTTAATACCAAAGGTAGAGGAATACAGTCCGTGTATGTTCCAGCAACTAATGTGGAATGAACTCATGTGGGGGAGCTGGGGAAGTAGAGAGGTAGAGGTGTCACTGGGATGTGAGGATTGGAGTGGGTGTAATAGAGGTGGGACTGAGGGATGGTGGGGGAGGGGAGGGGGGCTATGGTAGGGACAGGGAGAGGGGGGGATATTACCTGTCACCTAGAAGTCTGCTGCATAATAGATGCAGAGGAGTGTGGGTGGTTGGTTGTCCTGGTGTGGTACATGGTAGTAGGGTGGGGGACTGCTGGTCTGTCCTCAGGAGCACTCTGGTCTTGGCAAGTGTGTGGCAATGGTGGTCGATGCCATAGCAGAGCATGGATGGTGGTGTTTGGATTGCGGCCCAGTGCACAGTCTTTGGAGGATTTTGTGAAGGCTCCTACCCGGTCCTTGTGTAGGTAGATCCCATCATAATGTAGGCAAGGCTGCACATCCTCTAAAGATATCCGCGTTGATGCCGTTGATGATATGAGGTGGTGTGTCATATCTTGGCAGCAGTGCTGAGATAACCACGCGTGTGTCGGGGAACACGCTGCTAGCCTTTACTGCCACATTGCACACAGCCTCAGCAGTGCCTCTGTGAAGGGAGTGTGGGTCTCCCAGAGTCCTTTTGTTCAGCATCTGTAATGCCTGCTTAGATGTGCTGCAGCTTTTGAGGTGAACCTGGTGCTTTGGGAACAGTCTCTTAAGGTCCAGGAATTTTCTGTTGGAGTCCATCAGTAGGACTACCGTTGGGTGGTTGTCTGCTGTTTGGCTAGCTGCATTGGGTTTGTGTGTCAGGTTGCTGGTTGTGAGGGGGAGACATTGTCTTGGACAGTGCAAGTCTGCATGGGGATAGTTTGTCTACCAGATTGGCTTCATCAGTTGTTTTTTTAACTGCCATGCTTGTGTCAGGGGGCCTATCATGGTAGTCTGTATGAGTGCAGCAGGGAGGCAGGGTATTGGCTTGATTCAGGTGATAGTTATTCAGGTGATCTCTCTGCTCCTGTAGCTGTCTGGCAAAGGAAATTTCTCTGTTTTCTGCATGTTTCTCTCTCTCTCTCTCTCTCTCTCTCTCTTTGGATGTGTGTAGATGGATGTAGACCCATTGTTGTATGTGGTACATGCCAACTTGTAACCTGTCATTTCCTTCTGTAAGCAGCAGGTGCTATCATTGAGAATCGCCAGTGTAGCATAAGAAGAATGCCCACTAGTGTCTAACTGAAAAGACACATGGTGTCATGTGGCTAATCAGACAACTGTTTGTCTTAGTATCACTACTTGGATGAAATTAATGTTCTTAGGAAAAGTGGAAATATTGCAGACATTCCTCTGATACAATCAGAGGATATTTAGAGGTGAAGAGAATTACTGATTAATAGAAATGAATCCAGATGTGTTAATGTACTGGTATGCAAGCTTCACATTCAGTTTAAAAAGAGCCTCAATCTACACACTTACTATTGTAGCGCCCCCAGCCCAGTTATATGGTACTGCAGTGACGCCCTGGGTTCTCTAACAATCAACTCAATAAGTATTCACTGTATTTACCTTGTATTTATCCCTATGATGAACTGAAAGCAAATAAACTATTTTTAACTCAGGTGTTTGTTTAATCTAGTATCTAAGCATTTAACTTATTTATTATCTCTGTATAAGTCCGCTTATTAATATCAAAATAAAGAGATGGTCCACACTGCATAAAGTTCAATTTCCTATATTGTTAACATAATAGTAAGATCAACAGTTATGAAAATAAACAGAAATATTATAAATGTAAATTAAAATGTAGAATTAGGATTCTTATCCAAATAAAGCAATAGTTAGTTTCAGTGAGCACAGATTAGTCAAAACAAACACTTTGTAAATTCACCAACCATTTGTAGATATACACAATTTAACATTCACACTCAAATAACTTTTAGTCAACACAATAAACCAAGCCGGCACACCTTACTGCGTCTCACCCCCTGCCCAGTGTCCCCGATGCAGGCCTGAGTCGAAGCTTGGGTGCGTTGTTACACTATAACCATACTCATTAAATAAATAGCACATATTCATTTGCATCAATGCCAGTTGACAAAGTCTATGCTACATTTGATGGTCCCCGACTGTAATAATATGGACACTGACTGGTTTGAGCTATGAGGACAGTGACTTTGTTCTTTATAGCTCCTTTATGCAGAAGGTGCAGTGTGGCCTCTAAATCTCCAGGACCAGTCCGATTAAGTGGGGTGTCACATCCACTTCAATCCATGGCAGTTTAAGACTTAAATATGTCAGACTCACAAGGTCTGCTGGTAACATGTTGGTGCCAGATACCACAGGCCTCTTTTTGAGCAGAATTGGAGCTGTTTTGGCAGGAGCGACACCACATTAGGCAGGACGTCATAATGTTTTGGCTTTCTGGCCTACGATGGAGAAGAGAACTAAATGCAGTTCAAAATCCCACTATGTTTGTTTGGATTACATGGAGGAAAATTGGAGAGCAAGAGTGTGGAAATGTCATGGTCGAATAGGCTTACGTGTTTGGTTGGCATGGTGGGCAGGGAGGCAGATGAGTGAATTAGTGAATGACAGAGAGGAGGAAGATGGGTGTGTTGGGGAGTGGGAAACTATCTCTTACAGCCATCACCTTACATTCAGACACTATCAGCAAACTCCGTCAGACTTCTGAGACCAGAAGTCCTACGTCCTGGCATGTTCCTATAAACAAAGGTTGTGTGTGTGTGTGCGTGCGTCCGTGCATGCATACATGTGTCTGTGCATGCGTGCGGGCATGCATGCCTGCATGCGTGCGAGTGTGTGTGTGAGGTAGGAAAGGAAATGTCTCCATTTATTTGTCTCAGCATCATTTTTGCTGACTATGGGCCCTATTTTGCCGCGCCGCATTGTGCATTCGCGACATGTGCATGCTGTCATTGCTATTTTGTGCCGCCGCATTGTTCATTTTTTCAGGCAAAAAAATCACATTGTCTAGATAGGAAAATGACACTGTGCCCTCATGGGTGTGGCAGCGAAAAGAAGAGGTGTGGTCTGGCGCAAAGCGCACCAGATGCTATTATGAGGACGCATAAACCAGTTGCGCTGATGATGAGCATAAACCCTGTTTTTTCATCAGTCGTGCATGGCTGAAAAGCTATTTTAGGGGCGCACAACGCTTTGATCCCCGATGCACCTGCTGCTGCGCCAGGCAGGCGAGCTGAACTGGCAGAAAAGTTGCAACATGTATAGCCTGTATAGCTATGTATTTTTATGTTTTAGTAAGCAAACAGGCACAAATAATAAGAGTATAGCAATGTTTTGCAGTTTATAGCAATGTCTTTTGTCGTTTTAAATAAACAGTGATTGCATGTTCTGCAATTTATTTAATAAACAGTGTGGCAAGTTGTAAGAAATGAAATGGACTAATCATCAAAAAGAAAACTAGTAGACTAATGGTTTGATGGACCTCCACCTTTTATTTTTTATGTTTCCTTTGAATTTAAAGCTTTTGTTTCCCGTCTTCTAACGTTGTTGTACCGCTTTGGGTAAGTTCTCGAAAGTTCTCTTCTTGCCAAAGGAGGACACAATTACTGAAGATATTTCCTCCCATACGGATTCTTTCCATCCATCCATATGAACTGCTCACGTGCTTTTACTTCACGTATGGGCGGATCGGTCTCCTCCACCGAAAAGCTCCTCCCGTCCGGGTAAATCCGCCATCGTAATAGCAACAGGCCATGGACAATGCGCCTGCTGGCTCTTAAAGGGAATGAGAGTATAAATTCTCATTGGTTAATTGTATGTACCCATGTACATACAATTATGTATGTATTGTATGTATGTATGTATGTAATTGTATGTACCCATGACTAATGAAGTAACTTAACCCAACCCTTTTGAACGATGCGCCTGCCAAATTGTGTCGGGAACGCCCCCAAAGCAACTTGCGCGACAGACTTTAGACAATGCGCATATGGTTGTGAAAATAGAGCCCTATATCTCTTAGTTGAGAGAGAGGACACCCATTTGCTGTGTATGTGGTCTGGAATGTTCTGTCAACAATAACAGAAAAAGGGAAATACTGTATGTAGCCTTGTCTCAACTATTAAGAGCAGGAATGTGAATGCATCATTTAAGGAGAGGAGAAAGAATTCTTGCATTGCTTTCTGTGGACACAGGTCTACAGTGACACATGGAAGCTATTAAGATGTGGGGGTGCAAAGGGATGTTAAAAAACAGAAACAAAGGAAAAGCCAAGAAAAAAAGGCATTTTCCCATGACTTTCAACACACACGCACACACACACACACACACACACACACACACACACACACACACACACACACACACACACACACACACACACACACACACACACACACACACACAAACTCAGATTAGTTACACTGGACAAATTCCTCTGAAAGTGCTAGGCACATAGACTACAGTATTGTACAAACTCTCTCTGTCTTTCTCTCTCTCTCTCTCTCTCTCTCTCTCTCTCTCTCTCTCTCTCTCTCTTTCTTTCTTTCTTTCTTTCTTATCTCCCATATGCACATGTATGTGTTTGTGGGAGAACAAGACAGATACAGAAAAGGTGTGTACCATAAAGATTTTTGACGTATATGGGAAATGCCTGTTTATTCCTTTTTATAATACCAGCACCAGTGGTTTAGGGCCTCGGCATGTAAAGTGAACATGAGGAGAACTGTATCCATCCACTTCAATCTGGGAGCTGGATAATTTGTTTAGGCTTTAAGGTTGTTTTGCAACAGTAGAAATGCATTAACCAGCCCTGTACAACAGTCTTACCACTGACATATAATTTAATTCACAGTGAACACTGTGCAGCCATACAGAAAGCACTTATTAGTCTTCTAAAATCAATCTACATATTTCTGCATATTGATGCAACCGTATCTCTCTCTCTCTCTCTCTCTCTCTCTCACACACACACACACACACACACACACACACACACACACACGCACACACACACACACACATAGTTAGAAGTCACACAACACAACAAAGTCATTGCAATAGTTTATAATAATATCAAGCCATATTGGTATAATGTAAGTGGTATCACACCCATTAACACAGCCCACCAAACCCACCATCCATCTCTCTCTGGTCAGTGGAGCATGTACCTGAGCTGGTCATAGCCCAGGTTCCAGCCTGCTTCTCTAATTGGTCCATTAGTGGCAAGTGGAAGGAAAAGGTCTGGCTTTAAGCTGCTCTATCCCACAATCCGCTGCCCAGTAGAGTATGGGTGGCCACCGCAGCTGCACATTCTTCTTTTGGAAAGGGGGATGGGGGTTCTGCTTGGTTTACACTGAGTAATAGCTGCATGCCAGTCACACACACACACACACACACACACACACACACACACACACACACACACACGCTCAATCACTCAGGATATTCAGTCACTCATGGCAACAACCAGTTTGACACGTATGGCCTTGCATTTCACACAAATGAATGTGGACATGAAATCTACATATGTAATACTAGCATTTATGTGGTGTTCACACATGGACTTACATTCACTATATGCATCACATAGATCTGAAGGCACAACCACTTTGTTGACAACCACTTTTACTAACAGACCTCATTGCATGAGAGCAAAGAGTCAGTCTCATTACAAAAACTTGGTTTGTCTCAAACCAAATGTTAGCATTTTTCAAACACACACAATTACAGACACTTGATACATTAAAACAGATATAAACAATATATGCATACAAAACACTCAAAACACTTTTAAAACTCACAAACCAACACACACTACGTTTAAACAGCCACAGCTGAATCCCACATACACACCTCATTAGTGAAAATGACTGCTGTCACACACACACACACACACACACACACACACACACACACATAGCCACCACACCTCCACACTGAACACCTGACATGACCCTACTGACCCCACACATTGTCAACCTGTGCTTTCAGGCTGTGCCACCCGCTCCTTGAGCCATGAGTCCAGGAAAAAATGTGACCTTAATCCCCCCATCCCCTACCCCATCACCTCCCAAAACCCAACTGTGCTTTGGGGATACGTCGACCCCCACTACAAAAATGTAGCTGACCCCCCGCAGGCACTGGGTGGTCCTCAGAGAACAAGTGTAGCAGTTCTATGAAGATTTCAGAAAAAAATGTTCAGTTTTTATTTTGTGTGTGTGTGTGTGTGTGTGTCTGTGTGTCTGTGTGTGTGTCTGTGCATGTATGTGTGTGTCTGGCTCTCTGTCAGTCTGTGTGCGTGCACGTGTGTGCATCTGTATGTTCGCCTGTCTGGTCTCTTATGTGTGTGCCTGGTCAATACCATTGATCCCTGTCATCTTCTCATACTTTCCAAATTTGAAGATCCGACAGTTTGAGCTTTACACAGATTCTTGTCACTCTCTGTGATACACAACATATGATTAGAGAAACAGGACCTGTCTCCTCTGCTGTTAAGGATGTACCCAAGCCTGCTATAGTCCATGGGAACACCAAATGAGGGAGCTCTGGGCTTTATGACATATGGCTGAGCAAAGGAAACACTGATGGCTAGCATGCTGGCAGACTACTCTTATAAATGTAAACACACTGTCTGACAGGGGATAACAGTCTTTGGTGATTGCGCACAGACATACTCTCTCTCTCTCCCTCCCTCTCTCTCTCTCTTTCTCTCTCTCTCTCTCTCTCTCTCTCTCTCTCTCTCTCTCTCTCTCTCTCTGTCTCTTATTTTTCTCTCTGTCTCTCTATCTCTTGCTGTGTTTCTGTCACTCTGTCTGTCTCTGTCTATGACACACACACACACACACACACACACACACACACACACACACACACACCCACATACACATGCACACACACATATTGTGTGTATGCTGCATAAAGTATCCTGGTAAATTTGAAACAAAAGGCACTCTGAGAGGACCTTGTAGTGGAGGTGGGGTGGCACGGCCTGTGTTTATTGCACTGGCAGCCTTCTCTGCTTGTGTCTGAGGTGTTTGTCCTGCTGTTTCGATGGTGATTTAGTGGCTTGGGGTGGTGGGTGAGAGGAGTGGGTGTTGGGGTGGGGTGGGGGTGTTGTTCAGGTTAAGGGGCTGTGGCAGCTCACGTTGCATGGGGGGGCTGGAGGCGGCCAGTGTTGAGCTGTAAATCCAACAGCAGTGTTATTACACCAGCAGAGATGAGTGATTTACACCTGTTTGTAGTAGAATGAGAGAGCATGTGTGTATGCATGCTTTTCCTCAATATGTCTGTATGTATAAATCTGTGCATAAATATGTGGTAGATGTACGGAAATAAATGAGTAGGTACGGAAGTACTGGGGTGTCTGTCTGTCTGTCTCTTTCTCTCTCACTCTCTTTCTCTCTCTCTTTCTCTTTCTCTATCTCCATCTGTCACTCATTCTATGTTTATGTGTGTGCATGGCAGAGAGTGTGTGTGTGTGTAAGTGTGAATCTGTGTGTGTGTGTGTGTGAGAGAGAGAGGGGGGGGGGGTGTGCTGAGTAGGTTTCAGATAACCCCTTGTTATGGATGCATGCCAGTCTGTTCTGCTCTCTGCCACACCTTTTTGAAAAAGTGGAGACAGACAGATTGGGCCACAGACAACACCTCTATCCCAGCAGCATCTGGGACTGAATGCACAACATCAGCTTGAGAAGCAGACACACACACACACACACACACACACACACACACACACACACACACACACACACACACACACACACACACACACACACATACACTCTTTTTTAAATTTCTGTGTGTTTGTCTGTGTGTGTGTGTGTGTGTGTGTGTGTGTGTGTGTGTGTGTGTGTGTGTGAGTGAGAGAGAGAGAGAGAGAGTGAGAGAGAAATATATATATACAGAGAGAGAGATAGAGGTAGAGAGAGAGTGAGAGAGAGAGAGAATGAGGGTGGGGAAGAGAAAAGAGAGAAAGGCCCAGTTAACAATCCAAGAATATGAAAAAGTGACAGCATTTCTCTTTTTTTACATCAGCATTCTATCGACCTCAGAGAATATTTGGTCCCCAACCATCATGAACACCTTGCTTCTACATTTATTATAGAAAATGTCATGTGTGCTAGCAAAAGCTGTTTATTAACATTAACCTTGTTCCATCACAACCACCTCAGCCCTCCTCCCAACAACACCAGTTTAGATATCAAGTCTGTCCTACTAGGGACATGGAGGGCCGTTTTATGTGCATCATCCTCTCCTTGTCTGTTTCCATAGCAGTCTGTGTTCTGGGTGTAAGCAGGCAGCCTCTGTCTCGCCATCTGTCTACTGAAGGGATGGTAATGAGGGGAAGGTCATCATGACGAATGACCTGTCAATCAAACAGCAGACACTGTCGCCAAAACCGAGGTCTGCCGCCATCCCTGCAGACCTGTCTGCTCACTGATAGACACAGGGGGAAACTGGAGTGAGAGAAACACTCTATGAACAGGAAGAGAGCAAGATTCCATGAGGAGTGGGATAGAGAAAGAAAGAGGGATAAAAGTGGGAGAGACGTTGACAAAGAATTAGAGGATATGTCCAAAAAAATATTGGATTGTAGTCTGGAGAGTTTTTTGATGGAAAAGTGTGGCAGTGTGTAATCGTCTTGATATCTCTAAAACAAAGGCCCACCATGTGACACACCCACAGAGATAAGCCCCACAGACCCAGCATGCTCCAGCAGCAGACAGTGTCCCCTTCACACCACCTCACCCAGCATGGCACTGCCTCCACAAACACACAAGGGCCCTGAGCAGGGGAGGAGAAGGCACTGGTTGGTGAGAGTGAATGCATGCAAGTCAGATAATAATAGGCACCAAGCTGACACACTTTGTGACTTGAGAGACCAAGGCATGGTTCCTCTCCCTTTACCTCTCTCTCTTTCGGCTGCATTGTCACAGATGCCTTATCTCTTTAATATTGTTCTTTTCCAGTCAAGTTTGATACCATTGTCTGTGTTTAACTGGCATCAAGCAGATGTGTATTTGTTTTGTGTAAGTAACAGGGTTTTATACCCACAGAGATGTGTACACATATGAGATCTGGCACAAAAAGAAAATCAAAGGCACCACAACGAAAATGAGTTTTGTTAGTGTGTAAAGGCAAAGTGGAACATGCAGTCTGCATTTGTCTGCAATCTGTCTGCCACTGTCTGTCTCTATCCATCTTGACCCACTGGCAGTAGTTATGTCCTCAGAAGAGTGATTGACATGGTTATGTGCTTAAAAGGTAGCTATTTCCCCACATTACACAAAGGGGATGGTAGTGGGGGAGCCCATTACAATCTCAGGCTCCAGCACATTTGTGAGTGCAAATGGGCTTGCTTAAAGGAAATGGAACTGGCTTCTACTACTTTTAATATAAACATGCAGTCAGATACAGGAAGACACGCACAGTTGATCATTCACAGACCACATGGTCACACACAGACACACACACAAACACACACACACACACACACACACACACACACACACACACACACACACACACACACACACACACACACACACACACACACAGGCACACATATACTCACAAACAGATACAGGCACACATACACACAGAGACCCATGTGTGCCTGTGGACGCCTCAGACCAGTCTGAATGCTTGGACCTGATCAATTCTGGAGGTGGGGGGGTGTTCTGGATTAGGAGGGCAAAGGTCAAATGGTCAGTGAAGGATCTTGAGGTCATATGTCAGAGCAAAGGACAGAGACCTCTACATACCATTCCTACATCTGACCCCAAAGAAACACGTCTTTCTGATGCCTCCACCCTCTCGCCTCACAAGACAAACACACTGCCCATGTAGTTGCAGACATCTCCAATAGTCAGCTATCATCAACACATACTTACTGTTATGCCTTTAAATAGGAATCAAATACAGAAACTCACATTAACAAGGCATTTGGGGATCATTTTTGTGTTTGATGAGTGATTGAATAAGGTCTTGATATTTGCGAATGCTTTGAAGAAACTGTAGAAACGAAGAAGTCACCATCACACACTGAAGAGGGTTTTACTGTGGTTTTATTGAGCAAACAACACATTTTACTGAGCACTTAGTCTCGCTCTAAAGTTTGTGTCCTTGCAACCCACCAGCACCTGGTTATTGGCTGTGCAGAGTAATTTTTGTCTTATTTCAAGAAACTCAGTGGAGGTTTTGTTCACCAGTTCTTGTAAGACTGAAAATTCTCCAAAATATTTTTGCAATAGTGGAATTTTTATCTCACAGCATGTTCTGTCTTTAAGCCATCCCAATGGGAGATGTTTCAGTATGAGAGAGGTATGTGTCCAGTCATTTATGCCCCCATCAGCAGAGGCTGATCCCTCCTTTTCCACATTTAAAAACATTCTCATCTCCAATCGCCAGGTCACATTTAATCATCACCCCCTCGCTTGCGAAGAGAGTTTTTTCTTAGGGTGTTTAATAATCACAACAAATGCGCTCAGGCCTCAGCAACTAATGGGTGGTGTTTTGCCAAGACTTCTTTAAAAAGGGTACTCTCGTAGACATGCATGTGCCACTGTTTTCCTCGACCTTAACTTTCTCCTCCCCTTTTTCTTTATCTCCTTCTCTCTGCTCTTACTCCAAGTGTACATATTCTTACATAGCACACACACCACACATATACAAACAAAATTACATGTGCATTCTGGTGTAGTGATAACCTCCACACCCAACCCCCTTCTTTCTATTTAGGGCATGCCTCTTTTTTCATTGCCCTGAGGTAGAAGTCTGATGTGAATTTACTGCCTGATCTGACTCTTCAGCCAAAAATTCAATCATTATGAATCATTTGCATACTGTGGTATAACACTGCCATTAGCATTCCTCCACAAACCACACTGAAATATTGTTTTTGGGAGATTGACTTGACACCGCCTCCCTGTTTTGAAATCATTTTTAGTGTTTACCTCCCTCACACACACAATTTCACAAACACATTTCTCATGTGGACATTTAACCCTTCAAACATTGCTAACGTGGAATGTTTCCTTTTTTTAATCTGTTTTGCAGGTGCTGGTTGTGGTCTCAGAGAAAGATAAAGCGGGTAAGTGTGGATGATGGATGTCATCCTTTCTTTCTTCTGGGAGTGTTGGAGATGACATGAGTCATTAGGTCAGATACCGTCCACAGTGGTTATCTGTTCTGCCTGGCATTTTATTTTTTGTCCCCTCGACTATTCTTCTGCACTATCATAATTGTGTCTTTCCTGCGGCTGTCCTGCTGCAGTAGTCTTGCTGTGTTGTCATGTTGTTTTTCAGTGTTATGACTGGACATTGTAGCATTTATCGGTGTTATTTTTTCTGTGTGTGTTTCACTGTGTACTTTTTTTTATCATTTTGACACAAATTTGATCTCCAAGTTTGTCTTTCTGATTTTAGTAGTGTCCTTCAGTCTGCGGCCTGGGATTCATATGAATATTGCTTGGTTGGGACTAAGATCATGTGGGATCATGTACTCTGTATCTGTGGTGTTCACTGGTTGAACCTCATAGTGTGTGTTATAAACTGAACCAATTTGTGGGTATACTTTGCTGGTAGCTGAGGGTGAAAACATGTCAAAATGCAAACCACTTGCACACATGCATGCGTTCTAACACAAGCCCATCTTATGAAGATAAACTGTAGACCTACATGCTGTACACTCCTCTCGCTTCAGCTCTCTTTTCTCGCTCTCTCTCTTTCTCTTTCTCTCTCTCTCTCTCACATCTCTCTTTCTGGGTCCCTCTCTTTCACACACTGTCTGACTTTCTTCCTGGCATCCCTCTATCTCCCACTCTCATTCATTCCTCCTTGTGTGGTGTTTCCTGCTGTAAATCTCTCCTGTGGTTTTCTGACATGTGAGGCCTAGCAGCATTTAGCGTTTAGCCATTAGCATAGCAAGGTCATGCCTGTAACCATTTCCTCAGAGCTGAATAAACAGGAAGCTTTAAAACCATTAGATAGTAAAGTAATCTTTCAAATACTTAGAACAACTGTCCTCTCTGTCCAGTGGACACAACATATATAAATATGGGGTAATTAATCATACTCATTCATATATTTTAGCCAGAAATTATGTTGGGGAAACTCCCTGTATTGTAGGAGTACACTGTGTCATTATACTAGTTTCCAATGCAGCTGCTATAGTCTGGGATATAATTGGTATATGCTAAAACTATTTAGGATCAGGACACTGATGTATTTTATATAGTGCCTATCATCAGATTGTGAAAATCATTGGCAACTTAGCCCACTCACCATTCCCCACAGATGTTTGTCACCCACTTAAGCACTGAATGAAGACTAATTTGAACTATGATGCTAACCACAGGTTAACCGCAGGCAGGCAAGTCATCTAGGGTGTTTCTCCCTCGCTTGCTGGAAAGAGATTGCAAACATCAGCAGGTCTGGAGATGAGCCGTCTATGGAAAATAATGTTTTTTTTTTTAAATGTAGTGATGAAATACTAAATATAAACATGATTTGTCAATGTAGAGACTTGTACATGTACACAAACATATTTGAACATAAAGCGATGTGAAATGTGAGCATTCAGTAAGATGTAATTGTAAAATCATTACTTTACAGTACTCTTTTTTCTGCCACTATAAATGTGTCCTGTAGAAAAGTTATAATACGTCTCTTGCACTAATGTGTTTGCATGTCTTGATTGGTCTCTGTGTTATCACACGTCTTACACATGTATCATTAGGTGCGTGTGTGTGTGTGTGTGTGTGAGTGTGTGTCTTTGTGACACTGTTGAGTTCTTATTGTAACAATGACCACAAACGTTCACCACAATGCAAATATTCCAGAAGGAACAATATCTTCTCATTGTTATAACAGTGTCCCTGTCCCATCGTAATGAAAAGCCCTGTCCTAACCACTGTCCTTTGCGGTAAGGAAGCTCAATGCCTACTTGCATCCTTATAAAGGCCCATTCTGGCGGTTAAGTAACCCGTAGGAACGGAGTCTGGTTTATGGCCCTTGGCAGTGGGCCCACAGCCTGCTCAGGGCAGGAGGAGCTAGTTATGTAACGACCCCCTCCAGAGCCACCCACCAGAGATGACGGGGTCCAGGGGACATGGCCCAGAGATGAGCACAAAGAGCAGTGTTCATGTCACATCAAAGCCTCTGCTGTGCCATACAAAGGCATGCACACACACTCACATTCACACTCACTGTCACATTCTCATTTACACACACACACACACACACACACACACACACACACACACACACACACACACACACACACACAGACTCTGTCTCTCACACACGCACACACCACAGTTTGCACAGATTTTGGGGCTCTGAGGGGATCTACTGGTTACATCACTCAAACCAATGACCCATCAGGTCCAGCCTGCCTGCCCTGTATGCACTCAATAGCACTACTTACAGAAGAGAAAGGGATTTCTGGTGTTTTTGGAATTTGTATACAGTATATTGCCTCAGTATTGTCTCTAATGCTACAGTCAATACATATTACACTATAAAATGATGTAAATACTGACAAATAAAGTAAAATAACATAGTTTTAAACAACTTTGAAACTATTTAAATTTGATATAGAATCCACTATCCACATGCATCATAGGTATTTTAAGTATTTCCTTACAAAAAATTACACCGTCACTTTATGACCCCTTTCTCCAATTATAAATATAGATTAAAGGCAGTTCTGAGTACTGGAGTACAAGGAAGTGTTGACTAATGTGTTATCTACCCCATATGTATATGGGGATGCTACAATTTTCCTTAAAACTATGGTGATGAAATTCAAAATAAAAATAAAAAAGAATAGTTTTTAATAGTTAAATAGTTTATAAACCTGTATTAAACCTCCTCAATGTGCAAGTAACTTATGTTACTCGTTGCCAATTTTAAACACTGGCATATTTATCTGGACATGTTTGTTGGATGAGGCCCTTAAAGGCATCATCTGTTAGTAGGGCAGAGGCTGAGGTCACATCATATTTGTAGACATACCTGAAGATTCCTGTAAGTGTACTTAACAGGTCAAGCAAACCTTATATAGCATGGGAGTAAGGTTATGGCCTGATGGTGCACTATTGTAGGATTACTATACTCCCCTGCCTCACTCTCTCTCTCTCCCTCTCTCTCTCTCTCTCTCTCTCTCTCTCTCTCTCTCTCTCTCTCTCTCTCTCTCACACACACACACACACACACACAAACACACACACACACACACACACACACACACACACACACACACACACACACACACACACAGGGCACACACATACACACAAGATACAAGGCTCTCGGTTACAGATAGTGACCTGACTTCCTGTTCCTATGACACCCTATCGTTTTGAACAGGAAGTTCCGCTTGTGTGCTCACTTGGCAACAAAACAGGAACAAGAGATAAAAGGGGAAAAAGGGGCTGACTGGGGGAGGAGGGCAGGCGGGGGAGAAATACAGAGAAAAGGGCTTTGATTTTGTGCGAACGACCACTCACTGAGCAAAACAGTACACAGAGGGAGGAAATTAATTGCTAACCTCTCAATTAGAACCCCTGTTCTCCACCTCACTGGCCTCTTGTGATGCCATTTGAAATCCCTCTCTTCCTCTCTCTCTCTCTGTCTCTCTGTCTCTCTCTGTCTCTCTCTCTCTCTCTCCCTCTCCCTCTCTATCTCTCTCTCTCTTGTTTCCCCAGATCTTTTGATGTGTGCTTACCCTGTGGGAGCATTCCTCATTCCTCAGACCCTTCAGCCCTTCACCCTGTTCCTATTCCTTGGATCTGGCCTTAGGTCTCAAACAATGGCTTCTTTAGTTCCTCCCCATCCAATCTCCACAACCACCACCCACCTCCTACTCTCCTCTGCCCCCTCACCTGCACCTGAGGCTGGGGCTCGTAGGCCTAGAAGGGGCTTGGGATGGGGTGTAAAGCCAGTGGGTAAGGGGATGAAAGAGCACTGGTGGAGGAGATGAAAGAAAAGGCCCCTGTCAGTGCAGCGCTTCAGTGGGTGTCAGTGGTGCGACCTGCCAAACATGCCGGCATGAGGAGAGGACCTGTGTGGTGTTCCCTGACAATGCAGCTGAAGTGGTCTGTGGTCTTTTGGCATCACAATCAGTCATTTTTTTCAGAGAAATGGTCTCTACCTTTTACCTCTATCTCAAGGACAGTTTCCATGTCCTGGGCTTTGCCTGCCTCCCCATCATGCATGTGGGAATCTGTTATGCACAAGCGCTTTATTTGCTCTTTAACGCTATCTATTCATCTCCCCACATCATTTTCTCTCTTTCTTTGTATCACTCAATCTCCTTCTCTCTCTCTCTCTCTCTCTCTCTCTCTCTCTCTCTCTCTCTCTCTCTCGCTCTCTCTCTCTCTGTCTGTCTCTACCTCCCTCAGCTGAGGATAGAGAAGGCTATGTCAGGGCCAGAGCATGTGATTTGCATCATGAGGGTCTGATGATATCTCCTCAGATGACAACCAAAGGCTCTGTGATGTTGCTGAATGGCCAATTACTGAAAAAAGACTGTGGCAGTTGTTTTAATCATGTGGATCTGTTTCTCTCAATGTTGTGCTTTACTGACATGGCAAAAACACATTTATATTCATTATATCATCAGATGATTTAGGTCATAAAATGTGTGCATGCAAAATGTGTTCTCTTTTTTCATAATATACCTTCTTTTCACAAATGTAGGTCTGTTGTCTTGCGTCCATTTCTGGCTTTGATGAATAGTATATTCTTTTCTTTTCCTTGATTGCATCGTGAGGGTGGAGATCCAGTGGGGCAACAGCAAGATGTGATCTATAAATAACTCAATGGGTGTGTACACAAAGCTCACAATGGCCAACATGATCTCTGCCACCAAGGTCAGGGCCTGACCCTCAAATTGTTTGCACAGAGCACACATACAATTTTCAGGGACCAATGCATGCTCTCTGAATCACTAAATTAG
This sequence comes from Setipinna tenuifilis, assembly GCA_030347295.1. Lineage (NCBI taxonomy): Eukaryota > Metazoa > Chordata > Actinopteri > Clupeiformes > Engraulidae > Setipinna > Setipinna tenuifilis. The sequence continues at coordinate 9,445,504 of CM059265.1, forward strand.
AATGCAAGCTGGCCATTACCTATACGTGTGTAAGTATAACAAAAGAGAAAGTTGAGGACCTCATTACTCTCAAGCTCTTAGCTCTCAAAATGGAATGGCACACAGAAAGGTATTCCTAATTTTCTGTGTTACTCCTATATAATTTCATAAACATTTAATGTGTGGCTGTAGCTGTATTTATGCTGCATGCCTCCATGTCAGGAAAATAAACAGGTTTTGACAGTTTGGTATATTGAACTTCCTATACTGTCCCAGTGGGGGATTTCCCCACTATAGAGATAGGAACTGGACTTGGTTTTGAACCCTAAGGAATCCCCTAATTTTAGTCTGTGGCCTTTTTCTGTTTCCTTTTCTTATTTTGTACAGTAGGATATATTTGTCACTCTGCCACTTCATCATGTTGGTGTTTCCAGCTACATGGATAGAACAATAGTTTTTTTTTACTGACTCAGGAGTAACCCTAGATTCACCCTGTAGTTTCCAGGTCAGTTTTTTATGTGGAATGACGGGAAGACAGGAACCTGGTTAAAAGATATTGTCAGAGCAGTGGATGCCTGCATGATTAAATTATGCTGGAATGCCTGTTATAGTAATACCACTGACTGTTCAGTTTATTCACTGACACTGACTGTTCATTCTCTACTATTGTATCACTTGTTTAAATAGGACATATATATTTTTATTGTTATTGTTTTGTTCATGCCAAAACAGTTCTCTGCTTGTAGTGGATCATTGTAGTTCTCAGTGGAACATCATGGTTGATATAATGTAGTTTATTTGATACTAGCCTGATGATGGGTGCTATCTATTGCAACTCTGATTAATTATGACGCAAACTGCCTGAATAATTTGATTAAATTGTTTTGTTTAATCAGGCACAAATTGATTTTCACACTGTTGGGCTATACTAATGAAAAAAATGATATCATGATGTAATAATTCAAAGAAGCCTTGTAGAGTCACAATGTATATCATCAAGTCTTGATTTGTAAACATATTCACAATCTGTTATCAGCAGATGTTAAGAGTTTTCATTGTCATATTTTACTGTGTCTGTGTGTGTATTAATATGGTTAACGGGGTTCTATGCAGGATGTGTTGCTGGTGGTGATTTCCATTATTTGTCAGCATTTGGAGTCCACCCTTCCTCTCTAAGCCCTAATTCCCTCACAGTCCACAAAAAATCTACAGCCAGTTATAATGGCAAGGAAAGCGGCTCTATGTTTGTGCAAGAGAACATTCTTAGGTCACTCATCAGCTCACCAGCCCACGATTCACTCAAAAAAGCCCACCCCACCCCACCCAGTCACACACATACATCTACCTCCAATACACCCCCACTCCTCTGACACACTTTCTCTCCTGGCTGCTTCCCATTCTCTCCCATACATGAAGAATTCTATTTATACCCCCGATGTTTGCCACTGCTGTTAAATAAAGACAGCTCCTACACACAGTCTCCACAACCTACTCGATGAAATGCAAAGACATGCTTCCTATCCATATAGCCATGTCTGTGACACAAACTCTGTTCCTTTATTCTTTCCCTAAATGCAAAGGTTCAGCCACAGTTTAACTGCTGCCATGTGATAACCCTGATGGATAATGCTATCTTGGCATCGGTGGAGTGTCCGTCTTGGTGTCACCCTGTGAGCTTGTTTTTGTTTTGGCCCCATGCGATTTGTGTGTCTGTTAGAGTCTGCCAGCACAGCCCTTCCACCGTAATCTGGGATCCTGAGCAGGAAATGGTCCTACACAAAAGGGAGTGCACAACGGGAATTTGGGCCCTGCAAACTCCCACTCTAGGAAGTGCTTAGACCGCCCTCAGTCTATACATGAAAGTAATGAGAAAAGCCAATTTATGAGGCCTTTGACTCCCTTCAGGGGAGAGGGACTGTGCTCATTGTGCAAAATTAATATCATATTTAAGCCACCAATTTAAACGATTTACATGAAGCACATGGTAAATGGATGATGTATTTTACCATCTACAATGATAAATGTTTCCTCAGCTGGCTTTGTTTATTTAATACAAGACTTGTGAATTTCACTGAGGAAAATCTTTATGGAATCTGAAAGTTGACAACTTAAAACCAATCTTGGCAAGCTACATGAAATGTAAAGTTATGAAATTTAAGATTTGAAACTAAGTTGATTTTCTTTTTTTCCACCCATAAAGTAATGTAAATCTGTGTAAGTTCTCATTCATCATAGTAGCCATGAGTGATTTTTCCAAGAAGAATCGAAAAGTACCCCTTAGGTTGGAATGTAGATGTAGAACATTTTTGCCAAATGTTTACTTGTAATGTTTTCCATCACTTCAAATTATGGATGTAATCTAATCTTAAGCACTGATTTAAGTGTTGCATGTGTTGCATTGTTTTAATGATGAAACAGTACGTAGTTGGTCATGAGTTTCGTATTACTTGCACATAACCTTGTTTTATAGTTAAAAACAATATATAGGGCTCTCCCATCAATGGATATTTTTGCATATTAAGTTCAAAGAAGCCAGATACTGTGGATGTGGTTTGATAAAGAGCAGATTATATGACATTTCAGTTTTTATCAAATAGTTTTGTGTTGCTGAGCAGACTGAGTTTGGGGGAGCAGATTGGGCTCAGGGATTGTGGGAAGGGGGGGGGGGGGTTAGTTAGAAGGGCTAAGGGGTGGTGAGGGACGCTTTTGCTCCTTGTCTCACTCCAGCAGAGTCCTGTCCGTAAATCTTGCATAATTCACTGCCTGAGACACCCAGCCTCACCCTCCAGATAATGAATCTGCTCTCTCTCAGCAGGTGGTGGCTGAGGCTTTCTGGGTCTGATTTCTCCCTCTCTCTCTTTCTTTCTTCTCTTTTGCTTTCTCTCTCTCTCCTCTTACTCCTCTCTGTCTTTCCCTTTCTGTACCCAGCCCCCATGTCTGATGGGAGATAACTGATCTAAGGAATGTGTTCGTGTGTGTGTGTGTGTGGGTGTATGGGTAAATGTGTGTGACCTTGTGATTTATTCGTATGATTGTGTGTTAAAGTTTGTCTGCGTCTGTGTATTACTCAGTTCAACAAGACACTGTGTATGTGTGTATACACTGTGTCACAAGAGAGTAATTACAAAAATGAGAGTGGGGCAGATTCAGGTTGCAATGAGACCTTTTTGAGGCCCCAAGGAGCCTGCTGCAGATGGTCACTTCAAAGTCAGAAGCACGCATATTACTTTCCCTGTGCACACACACAAACACAAAACACACACAAGTGTATACCTACAAGGCTTACAATAATGCAAAACACAATCAGAGACTGACAGACAGGCACACACACACACACACACGCACACACGCACACACACACATAAAGGCAGTGTATGTTCTCTTTCTCACAGGCAGTCCTCCACATTAGAGTACCATTAGGTACACTCCGACACATTGTTGGCTCTTTGACATGCATGTGTTGAGTGGTATCCTTCCGCTTTTTACACCAGGCTGCCAACTTTTTCTTTCTCACTTCCACACACTCGCTCTCTCTGTCTCTCTAACTTTTCCACTCTGTCTGTCTGTCTGTCTCTTCTTTTTCCTCAGTCTCTGTTCCCCCTTTTCACTGTTTCTTCCTTTCACTCTTTTTTCCATCCTTTTACATTTCCTACCTGCAATTCCCCGCCACTGGCCTCAACTCAGGTCACAGGTGAGAGAGAGAGGAGGATGGATTGAAAAAGAAGGAAAAGGATGTGAAAGAGAAGAAAGAGGAGGAGAAGGACTGAACAGGCCAATGTGTTTTGCTGATAAGTCCTGGCAGTTGTCCCCACATGGACAGTACACAAAGCCTCTCATTGAATGCAGATGAGCTCTCATGTCATCCGTACAATCACCACAAAGAATGTGCCGGAATCTTGAATGGGCGCGCGCTTGGCTCGACAACTCTCAGATGTCTAAGCGTGTTTTAGCACCCAGACACGCGGGGGTCAATGTCTGTACATGCCTCAAGGGACTTTTTCTCTGGGTTTGGTGGTGGTGGTGGTGGTGTGTGTGAGGGGGGGGGGTCACTTTTACACACACCTAAACTATACTGCAGTTCAAATGCTGGTGTGAAAATGAGATGCTCAAGTATCTCTCAAGAAAATGGAGATACATAGACATGCAGGTGTGTTTATGGATTTTGTTTCATTCTTCCGGTTTTGGTGAATTGTTGAGATAGTATAAGCAATGTTGCAGGCCAGAAATTGGGGGTTGTTGGAGGGCAGAGTGATGTAAAGCAAGAGAAAAGGTGTTTAGCATGTCTAAGTGCTATTCTCAGCCCCAGTAAAAACCCACTATTGTGTAAACCTTGCATCCAGCAATTAGCCTGATTGCCTGGCTCAGTGGTGCAGACAGGGGAATGTGCAAAGCTAATCTGAAATTTATGGTGCTTGTCAATGAAAGGCACACAGAATAACACACAGACTATAAATAACACACACACATACACATGCACACCCACAACTCTAGTTTAGTAAATGTCACACATATGCTGCAGTAAATAGATGTACTTATGCACATATTATTACAAGTAACCAGAGACATTTTTAAGGGAGGGGGGATTGCTTTTGTGTATGTGTGACATAGAAGCAAAGAAAAAGAAATGAAGGAAAAGTAAAGACGAGCTGTGAAGATAACAGAGGAGCTGCCACATTTATAATTCAGCTGCTGCTTTAAGGGGAATCCATGCACACAGGAGGTGAAGTTGCCTGTGATGTCCTGATGGTTGTACATTTGGAGATGGCTATGTTTTTTTTTTAAAAATGGCAATCAGCTTTTAGGTGTTTTCTTTTTCTTTGTTTGAAAAAAAAAAAAGCAGTGTCACAGAAAAAAATAGCACTGACAGCAATGTGTGTGGATTAGTATGCAAGGACAGTGTGTTTTTTATTTGTCTGATTATCCACATAAACAGCTGCAGTTCTAGAAACTAAGCTTCAATGGGTTTTGGAGCACAGACATTACTGAGGTAACCTCTTAATGTTTAGTGTTCTCCTGCCAGAGCAAGCTGCCTGGCAACAGCTCACATCAGGCAGATGTGAAAGATGCTGTGTACTCTGCTGTGAGTAACGCTCTCAGCAGGACCTTGGGGAGAGAGAGGGAGAGAGAGACTCACAAAGGCTCTCTCGCATACACACACATATAGCCACACACATACACACGCAAAATGCTGAATATGAGAGCGATGCTGCAGTGGCTCTCCACTCCTGCTCAGACAGCATATGCCGCATGAGAAAGAGAGGGAGAGAGAGAGAAAGGGGAAGGGAGAGAGAGAGGACAGTGGACGGAGAGAGTGAAACAAGCAGACAGAACAGTGGCGGGAGGGAACATAAGAGCAGGGAGTGCTCACAGGGCCTGTTCCTACAAGGAGGGACCACTAACAGTCCGTGCAGCCAGAGAAGCATCATGTCTCATTCGATGCGCTTGCTGCTGCTACAGCGATCATTCAGCGATCACATCAGGTTCTCCACCTCACGAGCCCTGCACCTGATCAGCAAAACATCCCCACAGAGGAGGGAAGCAGGTGCGTGTCTGTGTGTGAGAATTTGGTATGGGGGGCTCACAGGTGTGTGTGTGTTATGTAACTCTGGCTTAATCACATGCTGGCTGATACCTGGCCTGGTCTGATTCAGTGACAAAATCTGTGACACTAGTGATGAACTGTTTTGTTGTTGTAAGATGGTTGTTTCTGATACACCAAGATTAATGTCATCCTCTGTTTACCCACATGACTTCAATTTTACTTCATTTACTATATTTAGTAACTTGTGGCTTTTATCTCATGGTGAGCCCATCAGCGAACTCTGAGATTCTGGCTGCAAGTGGCATGCTTATTATTGATCAGGGTAATAGCTACACTGGTTAGCTGACTAGCTCTGACTGTATGCTAACATGATGCTATTGCACCTCTCCAGACAGCACATAGTATCTGAGCATCTGTAATACTTTTACATTAGCACTGTAATGCATTAGCACTTTTTAACATTCACTTAGGAGGAGGGAGGCACTATTTGTGAGCAGAAGTGTCTCTGTCTCTCTGTCTCTGTGTGTGCTTTGAAGGTGAATGGTGTGTCTTGAAGGTGTCACTGTTGGAAGTGCTGTGTCATCCCTGCCCCCCCCCCCCTCTCTCTGTCTCCCTCTCTGTGTGTGTGTGTGTGTGTGTGTGTGTGTGTGTGTGTGTGTGTATTAGTGACACCCTTTATTGGGAGTGGCTCAGTGCATGGCAGCTTCTCTGCTGCAGAATATAAAGCATAGCACTCCCTGGAAAATGGCTTCTTATGTGTATGTGCCTGTGAGTGTGTGCCTGAAAAGAGAGAATGTGCTGGAAGGTTGGAATTATATCATTTGAATTTGGGGTAACATACATTGCTGGTTTAAAGTCGCTCTCACCACTGGGACTACTCTGTGCCGGTGTATGCTAAAGTGCACTGTGCTCAGTTGATGTCATTCATTAATGATGAGAGACAGCAGGATGGAGTCACAGAGAAGGAAAAAGAAGGAAAAGCACAAGTGAATGAACAACAGAGTAAGGGAGAAGAGAGAGAGAAAGAGAGAGAGAGAAAGAGAGAGAGAGAGAGGCAGTCACACAGGATGCTGTGAAAGTCTAACACAAACAGCACTATCTCTGGCAACCTACACACCACGTTGAAATATTTACGCTCCCCTCTGTATGAGTATGGCTATTTTTAAAACACTGTAAAGCAATGGGATGGAGTCGAGATCGACTGTAGGCATGCTCCATTTCTGAGATGCCTGTGTGTGCACATTGCATAAGGTTCAAGATAATGTTAGTCCACCATGGTGCACTCACTCACATACAGTGTCATGTTCAGTAGCCTACTCTGAGGCATAAATGTGTGTTAAGGTTTTTTTTGGGGCTGGTATGTGTGCATGCCTACAATATATGTGCGTGTCTGTGGAGATGTGCGTGTGCTTGCCCCATTAATGAGCTCAGTATTAGCCAGGACAGGACACTGTGGCTGCTTTTTTAATGCTTAGGTTGAATATCTACTGATAACACTAAGTGTGCTAACCTTAGCCTTTCATGCAGCCCATCAGATTCAAACGTTAATGGGCTAGCTTAGCCCCATGCCCTCTGATAGCACCAAAGCAGGGCACATCTGGCTACAACATGATAACAACATCAAGAAAACAAATACTTTTAGAGCCATAATAGTTAGACCTCTAAGGTTGTTTCTCCTGTTTGCTCATATGATTATCAATGTATTGTCTAGAGTTTGCAATGTTTCCACTTGCTCAATGTATCCTTGAGCATGTCTATGGCTACAAGGATACCTGTATCAGTGAGTTCACAATTGGTGCTTACACCTGCATTTTTCATGGATGTTCCCAGTTGATAGATCTATTTGTCCAGTTAAATCTGCACTGACAATAAAAGTAGCAGCGTCTGCTAGATGGAAGACATTGCTATGTGGGTGTCATTGACACTCATACACTGGTAGAAACTGAGCTGTTAGTGTGGTGTTCACTGTCTTTGAAATCACCTTGTGACCCTTGTAGGGCTTCTGATTTACTAGTCAGAAACATTCAGATCTACAAATTCTGGGTCAGCCCATCTTGTTTTACCTGTCCATGTATATAGAGACTGGTTTCAGATAGTCCGTTAAAATAAGGGTGACCCACTCATCCTTACCCATTCCTATCAAATGCTCATCAAAGGGTTCTAATGATAGGAAGTGGGTTGAGCAAATAGTAGACATTTAATTAAAACACCATTCAATTTCTCTTTCTTTCATCTCAGTTAGATGCACAGACTCTTTATACAGCTCTCCTGCTTCTCTCGGTGAAATGTGAATGATAGCTGTTGTTTCTAATTAAATCATAATGAAGGGGAAATTCCTTCTCATCAGAGAGGGTAGAGGAATGTGGTGCACAAACATGGTCTAAGTGGAACGGCGGTGAATGCCTTACACACACACACACACACACTCACAGATGCACACATACAAACACACACACATACACAAACACACACACACAAACATGCACACATGCAGGCACACACATTTGCACACACACAAGACAAGACATACTTGACATATCCTTCCTTTTGTATGCTCCTACAAATCAAGCAGACGTGACAGTAGAACACAGTTTACTTTTATTGCCACTTCTAAGAACTCAGGGACAAAAGTTCCCAGCTCAACATGAACTCATCCAGAGGTTTCCTCATCCATCTTGAGGCACTGGAACACCAAAAGGGATTCATGTCCATGTTTACATACATACCTTATAACTTAAACTAAAACTTATTTAGTTGTGCTGTAAAAACAGCCATGGTGGATTGGTAATACAATATTGGTAATACAATACTGCAGTATCTTGTGTGTTGCTGTTTTTGAATGGCATAACAAGACTTTTTCTCGAACAGCATACCATGACTTCCTCAAACTTTCTCAGGACATTGATGGATAGCTATCATTTAAAAGATGGATGCAGAGGTGACATATCAGGGAAGGAAGAGTGCAGATGAGCTTGAAGAAGCAAATGAGATTGCAAACCGAGGCCACAATTTAATCAAGCAGTCTCGCAAAGAAATTCCATTAGTTTCCTGAGGCATGTTGTGGTCACCAAGTGGACACAGAGAAAAAATAGGAAAGAATTAATTGTAAAACACTCAACAGACTACAGACTTCTATGCAGTTAAGTCCACTATCTACTGACCATGCTTGTTAAACCTGTCCTCAGTGTAATGAGAGTGTATGTTTTCTGTACACAGGAACACACACACACACACACACACACACATTGGAATCTTTATTTGAACGCACCAATCACATTATTCATAGACAGGATTGAAATATTTTTCAGAGGTTCAGTACTACTTTGACAATCATGGGTACAAAAAACATCGCCTGCACCACACAGCAAGGCTGCCTATAACCACTGGTACAGAGCAAAACCTTGCCAACTGTTTGGATTTTCCTTTAGTTAGCCCTGCCAGTCGTATCCCACTTGTAGTTAGACTGTGAACATGGCATAAACTACCGAATATCAGTACAATCAATCTACAGGAGTAGCCCAGATTGCTGATCTTTGTAAGCAGGGGCAGGTACTTGGTCATCTTATCATGAAAGGCCATGTCTATATACCCATCATAGGCACACCCTATTTTGAGAACCATCACCTGCTTTCTGTTGTTGTCCAAAAACACAACATCAGGGGTGCTAGGGGTATTATAAAACACATCATCAGGACTGTTAAACCATTCTGGCACTATGCACGAGTGTTTATACATTGGTACATTGTCTATGTATAAACACACACACACACACACACACACGCACACGCACACACACACACAAATTATGTATCTAGAAATGCCTTTTTGCATTACCACTAACATATTTGGATAATTGAGGAACATGGACAAATGGGCAAACAGGAAGTGAAAAAATCTGAGAGGAGTGGGAAACAAACCGAAGAAGTCTCATGTTTATGTCAAGGGGACAGGAACGTGCAGAAGTTGAAACACCCATGGGAAACAATTCATTTCATTCATTTTAGCATCAATCTAAAACCAAATAACTTTACATGAAAAGTGCTCAGAACCTTGATTTTGGCATTGTTGTACACCGGAGGAAACAGAGCAAAACATATTTGCTCCGATCTGAAATCTGTCATGTTATTGTCTTGTAAGAAACGTTTATCTGAAATTGTGCTAAAAATGACACCACAAATGAAGCGCAACCAGTGACTTTCTGTCATACAAGTGGAACCGTGCTGTTTGGGTAACAAGCCATAGCCATACTCATGGCCATTTATTTTTATGTTCATGTCGGGAGACATTTCCAGAACATTTCCCACAAAGGTAGCATTGGGGTTTGTATTTTTTTGTAGAAGGGGTCGTTATCTTTATGGATTTTTACCATTTGATGAAAGTAAAGCCAAAAGAAAGATGGTTAAGCTAAGCTACATGCTACCCTGGTATGTATATGTCAACCAGCTAGCTCCCTCAATATGCTAGCTTGTAAGATTTTAGAAAATTAGAAAATTTAGAAAAAGAATCAAGTCCTAAAGTACAGTATTAGCCTTCCACTTAAATTAGCATGATTGTACTTTTGATAATGGTAAAAATATACTGATTAAGAAAATTATCGTATGCTGTCTGATTTGTGATTGAGCATCTACTAGTCAGTTTATTGTATTCGGGTTCGTTGGCCAACGTGCAGTAGCCTGGTGCAGCTTGTGCAGTAGCCTGGTGACCAATTCGAAAAAACAAAAATCTGGCTTCATCCAGTCAGATTTAAAATGGCACCATCCCTCTGTCCATTTATTTTACTAGCTATAGTTGATGTAAGCCTTTCTTTCCCTCCTTTTCTCTCCATCATAGATGATGTTGAGGTCGTGTCTGCTCTGTGGGCTGAGGAATGAAAGGCATGCGTGTGGCTCCCTTTCAACCAAGATAAAAGGTTAATGGTCATAGAGGTCAAAGAGCAACAGGAAACTAGGAAAATGGAGGCCCATAGTACCCAAAAAGCAGAAGCTAAAAAATGACCCCATGAAAAACAACAAACGATGTCATATATTCATGTCCACAAGAATAAACTCATTTAGAATCATTTAATTATGACAGTCTCTATCCGCCCAACTGTGAAGGCCAACTTTGAGAAACACTGTACTGTTGCCATGGAGATAACAGTGACATAATGTACTGGGGCAAACAACCCTTTATTGTACAATCTCCCCCATTGTGAATGTTTATTCAGTTTAAACTGCATTAATCTGATTTGGTCAGTTAACATGATCCTTTATCTGCCGTTTCTCTGTGGTAGGAAGACAAACAGTAATGCTAATGGAAATCACTCACGTGCGCATGCACACACACCGAGACATTGACTGTGTTCACATGGTGGGATTGGTTTGGTTTGGGATTGGTTTGGGTGTTGCTTCCCAACAGGTGGTCTGTCACCAAATCCTTGTTCACATGCAGTTCGTCTAAGCGGATTCGGTCAGAGACCTGGTCCTTTCTGCTACGCTAGGTGGGGGGCGCTGTAGTCAACTTCTATCTTTCTATTATTATCTTTTAATGCAAGGAACGTCTGTTCCACACATAACTCTTGAACCACTCATCCGCTTGATCTCAGATTTGGACGGCGTCATCATAATGTTACCAGTGTGTGCAGTGCCAAGTTTCGTGTTGTTTGGGCAAAAAATGCCAAAGATATTGGTCAAACCGTGCTGACCCAGTCATGACGACCCAGGCTGATAAGATTTACAATGTTTACAATGTACAATGTTGGACATAACACGACTAACAACACATAACTACAATAATGAACATAACACGAGTAAACATTTGCCCAAAACAAAGCTGCTACGTAGGTAAGATACGCAACAGCAAACTACAGCACTGCACACATATACCTACCTAGTGCATACAGACGTAGAGGAGACTGAATTTCACCTCTTATTCCGGTTATTCCACATCGCAAAACAGTGGCTAAAGAAAATCTTACAAGTCAGTCAGTGCAAATGTATTTACATAGCCTCCTCCTTTCATCTGATATTATTACCCACTTAAACAATAAGGTGGTCTAAACAAAAACGTAATACTCTGGCACATCTTCTATGGGCTCTGCACTGTTCCTACTAAATAAAGACAATAACCAAACTTTCTGGCGGCATACAAAGATTGTGTTCAAGGAGTTTGACGCATTCGCATACGTGTTGTGCATTCTGCTTTGTTAGGAAGTCCGTATGAAGGAACAAACTGCATTTTTTATTTCGTTGATACATGCGCAATACCCGAAATCAATCCGATCCCCGTACACATGGCAGCTCCAAGTGGTTTGGAACCAGCCCAAGCCTGGCGTCCCAAGTGGTTTCGGAAAACCAATATCAAACCAATCGTATCTCGTTCACATGAAGCCGGTACCATCCCAAACCAGTTCCAGTCGGTTTCAACTCGTCCATGTGAATGCACTGATTAATTTGTTCATTTAGCTGAACAAGCTTGTATGCAAATATGCACAATCATCACATGCATACTCATCCACAACTGAACATATCCTCCTGAAATAATACACACAGACACATATAAAATATATACACTTGCACAGAAGCACCCACCCATTTGCACACTCACACAAACATCATGCAGGTCTGCTACTGTGTCTGGAGTAGCATATTGAAGGTGGCTGTGGAGAGACTAAGTGCAATCCTACTAATGGGCTTATGTAACTGCTGAAGATATTACTTAACACAGGTAAAACAAAAATGGGAAGAAAACCCAATTAGAGTATGAAAGACAGAAGCATGAGTCTGTGCACTTTGTAGGAGGGGGTGGATTTAGGTAATATCACCCAGGACTAGAGCTACAAACTAATTCCTTTATCTTGAACTATGTAGGTAACTATCCTACTATTTGCAATTCTAACTGTAGACACAATGGCCATCATTTATCAAACATGCCATAAATGACATAAAACAAGCTTAAGAGGAGCGTATGTTGATTTCTACGCAAAGCATGGTATTTATTCATTTCAATGTGATCACAGGCTACAATGAAATCTCACATCAGGTCTGAGCTTGTGTGTGCAGTTTTGGAGACTGTGACTTGCAGCACAGTATTCCTGTTGGAAAATATACTACCCTATATTCTGAGCGTTTACCATAATGTAGCCTACATTATTGGCATATTTAATTATGTAGCCAGGATTGCATTGACTAATATTGATAAACAGTGTATTTTTGTATATTTAAAAGAACAATACTACATGCTGTCTACATTTTCATGGGCATTTGCAAAGGGTACTTGTTGATTTTGTAATGATACCATTTCACAACAACAAAGTCCGTATTATGCACCATTGTGCACATCACATAATGCACCATCATGTCATAAATTCTATGGACGGGTATATATTTATATTACGCTCATTTTCAGGTGCCACATATATCAAGAGTTGTTCGGTCTTAGACTGGGATTGGAGTGGAATGCATGTTTCGTAAATCCCACATGAGCCTCATTGTAAATTGATTTCTCTGTTCAAATTTTTGCCGGTTTTAATGATGGCCACTGTGCTTAAATTATTGATTAGAAACCCATATGCCATGATTTATAACAGGAGTCCTTGTGATGAAGGATTCTTGCTCTCCATTCCATCTGCAAACTCTATTCCTAGAGAAAGACAGTAGAATCTCAACAAATCGAAGGGCCACTTATAGGGACAGAAACCCATGAAAAAAATACCGCACATGAGCTTATCACAAAAGTGCAGTGACATAGCTAATAAACTGTTAAAGCACCTCGTTGAATTATTGGGTTCCGTTGGTAGAAGTGGTCTTTGGCTTGAGTCGAGTTTGTGTGTGTGTGTGTGTGTGTGTGTGTGTGTGTGTGTGTGTGTGTGAGGCTGTGCATAAGAGTGATAGCAGGTGGTTGCTTTGGGTCCACTAGCCCACTAGTCTGGATTTCTGTGCATGTGCATTGCTGTGGCCCATTTAACTTTCCCAACTTAACACAACTATGACCCTGTTGGCCCTATGGCAACGCTCTGCTGAACCACAACTACTTCCTTGGGAGCCATGGCAACTTCCCACTGGGCTGCAGCAACACCTCACTGGTCACCGTAGTGAGAGTCCACAGGGTTCCACATTGTGACATCATGTTGAGGAGCTCTTAAACCAACAAAGACCTCACAGAAGCATGTAGCAAATTAGCCAGCGAGTCCCCTGCTGTCCCTTTTTCTCCCTCTACCTTTCTGCTACTTTTTCACAAAGTGGTTCCAATTCTATATCCTTCATGACAGAGCTTCCATGTGCCATCTAACATCTAACCTCACACTTTCACTCATTCTTTCTCTTACTTTCCCTATCTATGTGTTTGAAATCTTATGCTTCTTTTTATCTTTGGTTTGGTTAACTTTGTGGCTTTATCTCTGAAGGTTCTTAAATATGTCCAGAGTAAGTCCCACAGATTTGCACAGCTGGTTGTTTTATAATTGTTTAGCTTTGAGAATGTCAAGGACACCCCCACCCTCCCATACAGACATAGCTCATTGCCTTCACATGTCAGTCACACTAAGCTGCTCCTCACAACAACACATGCAAGTGTTTAAATTGGTGCCAGCATGTAGACTGGTGCCCACAGGGTCAGTGACTGGGTGGCTCTGACAAAAACATTCTGTGTCCCTACATGTGACATAGCCCCTTCCCCTCAACCCCTTTCCCCCAGTCCAACCCCACCACAACTAAGTATCGAAAACACCCAGATGTGGGAGTGGCAGTGTTGCTTGGAGCAATGTCCCCAGATGGAACAGTTCAAATACAGGTCCTCTCTTTGGGATTTTTGTCTGGAACTGTGTAATTGGGCAGCGGTTTGCCCATTGGCCCTGTGTAGGATTTTTGTCCCCCTGCATTAGTAGAAGAGTTGCTTTAATCAAAAGCAATTGTGTCTTGTTGTCTTTTGTTCATAATATCAAATATCTGGCATTAGACGCGCCATGCCTGAGGAGGAGTCTGTACCTATGATTTGCCTATAAGGTTACCCACAACCTCACTGGAGTGAAATTATTTCCACATTCTTTTTTATGTTTTTAATATGGCATAGCGTATAGTTTGCCTCTAGACGCTATGTTCAAGTCAGTGTTTTTGACAGTTCTGCTGTGCATGTGCACACGTGCACATGTATATATAAACCAATTCCATCCCTTTAGGGCTTCACTCCTCTCCTCAGCTTACTCTGCAACTGTAAGCAACAGCCACAAAAATCACACAGACTAAATGTCACCATGAATAGATAGCTGAGGTCTTAAGGCCAAGCATCCTTGACTGTTGGTCCGTTGCATCCTCTCTCTCTCTCTCTCTTAGTAAACATTATGTACTTGATAGCACTATATGCAAAACCCCACCTTTGCAGAAACCACAGAACTGCTTGACCTATAGCAGAGACCTGCAAGGGCGGTGAACAGGTAGTGTACCTGTGGAGCTGACGCAAGGTTTGTGGGCACATATTTGGAATTCCTCATTCATACTCCAGGCATGGAGTTCCAGAGGGCCAAGAAGGAGGGAGCCCTAACACCTCTAGCATCCCCTGCATGAACACAGAGTGGCAATGCAACATTGCACATTACCACACACAAATATACACACAATAATCCAAATCACTATAAAGTTGTCAGATAAAGACAGCTGAGTTTTGGCATTTTTTGTATTATGTTAGTTGTAAGTATTTAAATGGTAGTTACGTGTGTGTGTGTGTGTGTGTGTGTGTGTGTGTGTGTGTATACACAGCAGCAGTGTTGATGTTCACAACCTCTTATCTTGCTCTGAGTTGAAACACTCCTTCCTGCTCGGTGTTGCATCTGTCGACGGTTGTGAGAGCAGTAGCTGCCTCAGTAGCACCACAGTTAACCAGACACTCAGCACAACACCTTCAAAACACACACACACACCCTTCAAAAACACACACACATACACACACACACACACACACACACACACACACACACACACTATGGTGTACAAACAGTCTTTTCAAAATACACACAAAAATACACTGCAGGTAGCAACATGGCAATTCAGAAAGAGAACATAACATGCATTATTAATTACAACCACAGTAATTAACCCGTTCTTTTAGGTCACTAAACAAGTCTTAAACTTATAGAATGTTGACTGTTCAAATCGAAGTGACCTTTTTATGGATGAACAAACTTTGGTTTAGTGAACTTCACTGTGAGCAAAGTGTCTGTTTGTAAGTGCATCCCTTCTCAGACTTAGAGCATGCTCAACTCAACTCCCTCTGAAGGGTGCTTTTAAAGACAAGAGATCCACAGGGAGAGGGGGAGAAAGGAATGTTTTCCTAAACTTGGTGACTCCTAAAAGCTTATGCCAAACTTGTTTACTTTTCAGCTCTCTCTCTCTCTCTCTCTCTCTCTCTCTCTCTCTCTCTCTCTCTGTCTCCTGTCCCTCAGCATCACCTTCTGTGTCAGCTAGACTACAAATCCACTTTTTTGGTGTCATATAGTGTCATCTGTGTGTGTGTGTGTGTGTCTGTTTGTCTGTTTGTCTATAGCATTGTATGTTGCATGTAGTGCACAAAATGTGCAATGCATCTCCTATAAATATGTGTGTTATCATTGCAAATGTATGCAGGCTGCATTCCTGTTCTCTCAGACTTTGCCTTTACTGTCACAGTGAGGCAGGTTTCAATTACCACATCAGGCATGGACATATTGAACTCCCAGACTGTCTATAAATAGAAGACCAAAACAGAGAGGGAGAGAGAACGGACAGAGGAACCTAACTGAGCTCTCTTGGCCCATGTGCTGCTCTTGCTAGAAAAAATCCCACTAGCTCAGTATGATGATGTCGTTGTTCTTCAGTAGCACTTTGGGTAAACAGTGGCTGCTCCTGAAAAAGCCAGACAGCTAGACATAGCAGAGAAGAGCAGAAATATAAATGATGCTTGTGTGTGTGTGAGTGTGAGTGTGAGTGTGTGTGTGTGTGTGTGTGTGTGTGTGTGTGTGTGTGTGTGTGTTTGTGTGTGTGTGTGTGTGTCTGTGTGTGTGCGTATGTCTGTGTATGTCTTTGTGTCTATCTGTGCTTGTGTGTGTGTGAGTGTGTGCACGTATCTATGTGTGTGTGTAGCAATTGATCTCCTCAGCCATGTCTCTCCAGAGAAGATGGGCTTCAAGCCGTGGGATGGAAAAATCTGACCGTGAAAAGGCATGCACAAATATTTGTTCACCTTGTGTGTGTGTGTGTGTGTGTGTGTGTGTGTGTGTGTGTGTGTGTGTGTGTATGAATGTGTGAACTCATGACTGCTTGCCAGAGAAATGTCTGAATTCATGCCTGTGGCAGTCAGGACACACTCGCACTCAGCACACAGACTCTCTCTCACACACACACTTTTCCATGCTCAGTTAACACTAAGCACACAATTACTGAAAGCTGAAAGCCGGGGTCAATATTCCTACACTATATAAAAAGGACTATCTATTTGCCCACAGCTGTCCCTGATTTAGAGGTTAGCTCAGTGAGAGTGCCTTTCTGCCTGTAAGTCTATAGACCTGGAAAAATATGAAGTCAGCCAAGGCCTAGCCATTGTCAACATCCATGTTTTTATACTGGTGTTTTATTCAGACCAACAAAATTGAGTTAAAAAGTTGGATTGGACAATTATATAACATTATCTAACACATGATAATCATATTTATCAAAGGAAGGGATAGCTCAGCATAGAAATTCTGCTTTAATGTAAAAAATTGCCTGAAGCATTATGACTTGTAGTATTTTCATTAAGAATTCCCTTTTGGGCTGTGTGTGTGTGTGTGTGTGTGTGTGTGTGTGTGTGTGTGTGTGTGTGTGTGTGTGTGTGTGTGTGTGTGTGTGTGTGTGTGTGTGTAGTCAATGGGGTGTTAGGGGATGGCTAATCTCCAGTATGCCACCTCCCCAGGTCCTGTTTATTTACCTGCAGAGATAGCCGTGGCCGCAGACCTCCAGGACTCGGCTATCTCACCCAGTCTCGCTTATTCAGCAACCCCAGCTAAGAGCAGTGTAGGGGGGGCGGTGGTGAGGAATGGACCCCTTCTGCTCCACTGCCTCCTGTATGAGGCCAGATGTCAGGGGAAATCACAGACAAGTCAGTTGGGGTCTGTGAGTCAAGTGAAGCTTCTTTTATCTTCTGAGATGGGGGCCAGGAGGCAGACAAACTGCTTGTCTGGAGATATGACAAACACATGCTTGCTCATGTTTAAAATATGCAGCCACATGTGCGCACATTCAATAAACCCCACTGTAGTTGATAAGAACATGTTATGACTGCAGGCTAAGTGCTCTTTTTGGTATACAATTAAGAAAAGGTTAGAGCAGTTTGGTGATGAGGTGAGTGGAATGGGGGCGTAAATAAAGTTGGAAAAGAGAAAGAATTAAAAAAACAGAATAAGAACACTCTGCTCTCATTCCAGTGTCTCTCTTAGGGACACTCAGGCATCCTGTGTTGTTGTTTTACAGCACAACTAGTATTAGTTGGAGATGTGTTTGTGGACGTGTCATTTAGGCACGGTCACATGTATGAGTGCACTCAAATGCTATTTCTGCTAGTGTGTGTCAGTATGAAATTTTCATATGCTGTTTGTGTGTGTGTGTGTGTGTGTGTGTGTGTGTGTGTGTGTGTGTGTGTGTGTGTGTGTGTGTGTGTGTGTGTGTGTGTGTGTGAATGAGTGAATGAGAGAAAGAGAGGGAAAGAGAGAAAGAAAGCGGGAGAGAGAGAGTATGTGTTAAAATGAGCGCTAAAGGCAGCTTTGTGGCCCATCAGCAGCAGCTTGTAATGGCCATCCCCTCCTTGCCCAGAATGCTGGGCTGACCCAAAAGTTTGCCCAAAATCCTCTAGCAAAGCTCTTGAGCAGTCATCAAAACAGAGGGCTGAGCCAAGACCGTGCTAATCAGCTACTTGCACAAGGCCATGTTACTATCCATTCAGGACCTCTGTCACATGAAGACACAAATGAGCACAGTTTCATTCAAAAACTCACATGGAACACTTAACATCAATTTATAGCAACAATTTCACACATACAAATGTTATTCAAAATTATTTAACATTTAAAAAAACTACATTAAAGACATTACTGTTCATAATGCAGATAACAAATATGTACTTTTGCTGATTTTTGTGTCTATGAATGTCCATTTCGTTGTTGAGGGTAACAATGTGGTGGAGTTGCAAGGGCTGCCTATCACTAGCCAAGTCAGATGTTTTGGCTTGGGCTTCATCTCATTGGTTTAGCGAGATGCATGCCCTCAGTTAACTGCTTGAGGGACATTTTAGCATTTATGCACCCTAAATTACTAGCTTTCCCTCGGTCCCCAGCCACTCTTGTTTACCAGAACTAGCAGAAACTGTTTTGTGAAGCTGACTGGGGGAGGGTCTGACCACCTGAGGATGAGTGGGAGGATTAGGACTTCATATTTTGACACTGCTAGACTTTACCCTTGATTAAGGCATCCCACAGGAGATGTTACTACAGATTTATGTGTTTGTGTTTATTTCTCTTTGTCTCTCATGAATCTCTCTCTCTCCTCTCTCCTCTCTCTCTCTCTCTCTCTCTCTGTCTCTCTCTCTCTCTCTCTCTTTATCTATGTATCTCTCTGATTCGTGTTTATGTGTGTGTATGATGATAAAGCAATAGCAAATGAGCAGTGTGACATGTAGCCGACATCCCTCAATATGCTCAATATCCATATATCCAATATGCTCAATATCCTGACCCACTGTGAGGGTTTATCTATATAATTGCTCCAGAGCCCACTCAAGATTTGATGTTACAGCAGACAGTTGCAGCAGCCTTTAAAAAGTGGAGGTGAGCAGCTAGTGATCTCTAGAAAAGAAAAGAAAGGAGAGACAAATGTCGTTCAGAGAAAGGATTCTCAGTTTTTGCAGATGGGTGTTTAAATGATGACACGTGTAGTGGGGTGAGACAGAGAGAGACAGATAGAGAGAGAGAGACTCTTGAATCTGAATCACTCTGTTCATCAGTATGAGGCCATACCAAAATTCCTTCACACAAACACATACAACATTCCACATTGTTGCACACAAACATGCTTTCTCTCTGCCCCCCCCCCCCCCCCCCCCCCCCCCCTCTCAGATATGATATTGTTGTTATTTGCTGTACTGCTGTTGTTTGTTGTTTGCTGTTTGCTGTTTGCTGTTTATTGATTATATCTTATCTCTATATTTTAACCAGAGAGTTGAGGGAGGAGAATCTTTGTTTTGACACCACTGCTATTGTTTCTCTGTACCTCAAAAGTAAGCATGGTAAAGGTGATTTCATACAATAATTCAACGATAACTATAATGATGTGTAATATACGATATGTATAAATCAATATATAAATCAATATATTCATTGTCTATAGATCATTCTAACTTTAGTGGACAGCATGTAACACCAACAATGTGGCTTAATGATTTTGTTGGGATCACTTTCAGGCCTGTTTAAATGAATGATAAAAAAAACTTCTGCCAATTGAGATTTTTCTGAATGTACTGGACATGACCTTCTATAAGTGTTTACACTTATGATCAGAAGCTTGTCAATAAAATGTTGTTTTACAGTATGACGCTCATGTTGTTATAGTTATAGTTGTCATTATTGGAATAGATTTTGGTTAAGATTTTTTGAGGATCTAACTAATTTAAGGGTACCAAAACATCTTTATGAAGAAAGACAGTTGAAACAGACTTCTGCATGAGCCCATGGGATTTTACATGGTGAATATTTACTAGAACTATGCATGCATGTGACTGTTTCTCCAAAAGGTGAGCCTCTGAGGAGCTGTTTGTAAAGGAACACAGTATTGAGTCAGCTAAACGTGAGGGCCAAATACAAAGGCAAATGTGTTCTGTCAGCTGTTTCTCAGTGGTGGCTAGAATTCACAGGATTCAGGAGCTTGACAGTTTAAAGACACCAGTCACACTCCCTATTGGAGAATCAACCAGATTAACTCATTTCTGAACTCAAGTCTGAATTTCAGACTGACCTGGAATGGAAACTTGGAATGCAGGGATGGTTGGGAGTGTTGTTAGAGAATGTGTGTAGTGTTCATTGTTCTGTGAGTAAACTATTCCTCTACAGGCTGTGTGTGTGTGTGTGTGTGTGGGTGTGTGTAGGTTTGTGTTAATGAGTCATGAACTTAATGCCAGAGGATGGAGGATGAATGGTGTGATTTTGAGTATGGTAACCTTCAGTAGATAAACCTGGCAGAGAAACACAGAGTATTAAATGAGTAAGGGATAATTGGACCAGGGTCTGTGTTTTTGTGACTGTTAGAGACTTCAGCTTCAGGCCATTTGAATGTAAAATGATGCTGTGGGACACTCTTGGTCTATCTGTGTCTCTCTCTTCCTCCCTCTCTTGATCACTCCCTCTCTGTTTTTCTCCTGTAATTATCTCTTTTCCAAGTTGTTTTCAAGTCATATATTCTCTTTCTTTTGCTTCACTAATATGTTTGACACTATAGAGGCTCAGTCTGTGCTGTAGTCTAGTAGCTCTTGGGGATATCATTTCATCCCCTCATATCTCTCTTTTTCTCTCTCTGTCTTTTTCTCAGCCCCTTCCTCTTGTTCTCTTTCTCTTGTGTCTCTCTATTTCCTGATTAGAGAAGTGTCACCACAACTCCTGACCCTTCACCCTTGACCCCACGCTGGGGGGGGTCATGGGTTTTACTGTCACCCTGACAAGCGACACAGACTGCCACTAAGACGATGTGACCCTCAAGGGTCAAGAATGACCTCAACTTGTGAACTCTGACCTCACGACCTCACCCTCTAGCTGTAATGATGGCATAATAATGCAAGTAATAGAGTTATGGAGCATCCCTGTCTTAGTCTCTCAGTGGTGATCCTCCACTGTCTGTCTGTCTGTCTGTCTGTCTGTCTGTCTGTCTCTCTCTCTCTCTCTCTCTCTCTCTCTCTCTCTCTCTCTCTCTCTCTGGTTATTGAGTGTCTTCATTGTGAGGACTGACTGACTAACTTCAGTTTCTCTGCTCCCAGTCTCTCCTGTCTTGACTCTGGCATTACTGTGACTCACTGTGTCTGTGCTTGTCCTCCCACCATGTTCCCCACAGAGTCCTGCTCATATGCTGTTGTTGCTGCTAGTACCTTTTTCTTAGGGGGGGAGATAAAACCAGCCATCTGTGATTGTTAATGTTGTTGTTAATGTTCTTCTTGTGCACAGCCATGTTCTGCCCTCATGGACACTGTCTGCTCGCTCATAGACCTCTACCTCCCCACCCTGACTTGCCCATCCCACACAACCCCAGCCCCAGCAGGCCTCATACTTTCACTGTGTTTACAGTAAACACTGTCTCCACAGCCTGACCGTCTGCTCATGCCTCATGGCTCTGGGTATCAGTCATGTGAGATGCTTTGATGAGGCTGGCTAATAGCCAGGGACCGAAATGTGATCTCAAGGCAGAGCGGCCTTGTTGTCCCAACTGCAACCAACGTGACAGTTTGCGGCTGCCGTTCGAACCAGAGGCTGTGTTTTTCATGTGTGCTTGTTTTTCTTCAACACACTGAGATGATCTCTGCGTCTGTTCTTCATGATTTGTCAACTGCGCTCTTTTCATGCACTCTCAATGCCTCTGTTTCTCTCACTGGCTCTGTCTACTGTTCATCATAATTCCCTGTCATGTTTTCCCTCTTCTTCCACTTCTCTTACCCTCTTCCAAATACACTCATATTTTCTCTTTCTACCCCTCTTCTTTCTGACTTGATCTTGTCTCACAGTTGCTCAGCCCCCAGGTCGTATGCTGTGTGGTTCATAAATGAGAGAGAGAGACAGAGAGAGAGATAAAGAGAGAGAGGATTTCTCTTTCTTTTCTCTGCATGGGGTGACCCTCCTCTGCATCTCACAGACAAAGGCTTCATGTGATGACTGGAGCATTCGGGCCCTGGCTCTTGTGACCGTAGTGACCATACAAGGATTCTGTTGTCTCATGGCTAAACAAGTGACGCTCTTTGTTCTAACTGGAAAAGTGATTTTGACATGCATGTACAAACACACACACAAACACACACACACACACACACACAAACACACACACACACACACACACACACACACACACACACACACACACACACACACACACTCAAGAAAGAGAAAAACAGAGAGAGAGAGAAAGAGAGATAGAGATACTACACACCTATGGCATGATCTAAATCATATAATGTCTATTTAGGTCTAGTGGCCCTGCAGCTTTATGACTGAAGAGGAAATGAGGTTGTTCACATGTATTTGCACCCACTGAGATGGGCTTTCTTTTCAAAATTAGGGCAACTCAGAGCCTCTATCTTTCCTCACGAGACAGACTTTGAAGCAGTAAGCCTTGTCCTCTTCCTTATTTAGCTTCAATGGATAGAATTAGGATAGCTCCAGCCTGCTGACTATATGTTGCCATCCATGCTGAACAGAGCTTAACTATAAGTTGGTTCATACCCAACTCACAGAAGCTTTTCATCCCGGCATACCTGTATGCACACAGAAATAATGTGCCCAAGAGGGGTTTTGCCTTTGTTGTCTGTCTGTCTGTCTGTCTGTTTGTTGATCTGTCTGTCTTCTGCCTGTCTGTTGGTCAGTCTGTCCTGTATGTGTCCACAGCTCTTCCCCAGTTGTGGTCCTGAGTGGTCTCGTGCTGTAGGGTCTTGTGTTGTGGGGCCTCTGAGTGGGCCGTGGAACTCTATCTGCCAGCCATATGGAGCTGCTGTCAGGACAGCTCACCACCAGCTGGAAGGCATTAAGCTCTTTGGCATGGATGACAGGGGCCTCTCTCATTCCCCACTTCTGTAATTCTCTGTCTCCCCTCCCAAAACACAGTATCTGAGCTGAACAACCCTCTTCCTCCTCCCTTTTCCTTCTACTTGTTGTGTCTGGAAAACATTCTACTCTTTCTCTTTTGGTTTTTCTCTTTGCTTCTTTTGGTTCGAATAAAGGTGACAAAGTGACAAAATGCACTTTGCACTACATGATTACATGTGTGTGTGTGTGTGTGTGTGTGTGTGTGTGTGTGTGTGTGTGTGTGTGTGTCCGTATCATGTATGTGTGAGCATTACAGAGATGTACAGCTGTAAGCTTTCATACCCCTCAATAATGACAAAACATTAAGTAGAACATTACCTTTGATCTGTATGACAACTTGAATGACAATATCATTAATCATTATCATTTTTTAACATTACATCTCATTGCGAAATGAAAGCAAATCCAGCTGCTCTCTATCACCATGACAGCACACCAGGACATAAAATTTGGACTTGCTATAAAAGTAGAATATGCAATAGCATCAACACCCTCTCATTCTTGTCACGAATTTGGTGATATAAGCTAAGAACTCACTTTTAGTCTTTGAGGCAATATCAGGCTGTCACATCTTTCTTTAATAATTCCTTTTTTTCTTTTTTGTCAGTACAAGAAATTGCATTAATCCCTTGATGAAAGTCATTATTGAAATATCAAGAGAAAAACATTTTTAAAAGTACAGTTGTGGCCTATTAAAATTAGTTACACATGATTGTAGCCGTTAAATCACAGATGGTTTATTGATTAAATGCAATACATGGCATGGCATGGCATTTTTGCCATTCTGTCTCTCCCACTCCAAATAATTCTGTCCAATGATTGAACAACCTTACCATGTCATTTCATTTAAAAATTATAGTTCACTTTCTTAAAAAGTGCAATGTGAAAGCGTACCACTCCAACAAAAAAAAAAAACATTCTATGTTGGTCTGGACTAAAGCAAGTGAATGCACTTTCCTAGTGTAAATACATCCTCAGTTTAATGAAAACGTAACTGCAGTGTGGAAGTCCATTATGAATCTGTCTGTGTTAAAATAGAGCCAGTACTCTCCAAAACATAGCAAAACTCGCACGATTCTCAACAGGCCGTCTGCTGTCCTTGACAGTGTTCAGATTTTCCGTCTTTATTATTCATTGCTATTGTACAATCCACCAGCTTGTTGTACAGTGTGATTGTCCTGAAACAGCTGGTTTCATAGTGCTTGTCTTTAGCAACCCCTAATTGCCCCACTAGCCCATCTGTTTAATGCTGGTATTTCTCCATTATGCCCCTCTTTCCTCTCTAGACAAGGAAGCAGTAACAGTTTGTCAGCAGAACTCACCACCTCAAAATATCATTCATGATTTTTTTAGACCCGCATGGCTTCCATCCACCAAATAAGAATGCTGCCATCTGGTTGGGCATTTGTTTCATCTGAATATTGTTTTTGTGCTGATAAAGTGTTGCTTTAATGAAGCTGTACAAAAGAATAGAGCACACAATCTAGGGAAAGAGAGAGAAAGAGAGAGGGAGGCCGACAGACAGACACAGATAGGCAAGGACAAACAGATGGAATGATTCCACAGAGGAAGAAAATAGGAAGGCAAATAGAAAAAAAAAATTGGCTTGAACTGGTTCAGCAGCTGGTGTGAGTTGTTTTGGGCCACTAAACCATAACAATGTCCCACAGACTTTTGAAAAAGAGCAGGGGAGATATGACTGGCCATGACCATGGCCTCCCTTCACTCTCTGTCTCTGCAGGGAGAACTGAACACCTGCAGAATGCTTCATATCCCCCTACACACACACACACACACATCCAAGTATGAGCACACACACAGACTCACAGACGCACATTCATGCCTAACTCTGTTTTTAGTTGCTTGTTTATTTATTTTTTAGCGTATACAACATTCCTTAAATTTTTGTATGTGGCTTTTTCACCTCCCAAAAAAGAAAAAACATTCTCTCAGCCAAAGAAACAGGCCCCTCTCACTGCAGGTCTGTAAGGGTCTCTTTCAGCTGCAGTCACACAAGGGCTAACTCTCTCTTACACACACACAGACTTACACCATGCCTCCTTCCTAATAGCTCGCACACACAATCCAAGTCTTTCCTTCTTTTAAATACCTCTGAATACAGTACATACACCCCAGCTTCTCTCTCTCATCTCTCTTTCTTTTCTCTCTCTCTGTCTCTCTCTCTCTCTCTGTTTTAAGATGCTAGCAATGTGTCATCATGGCGAGTCTGAGGATACAAAAGCTCAAAGGTACACTGTCTGATTTTGGCATTTTTTGAAATTCAACTGCAAAAAATTCCTATGCCTTATCTCAACTCTATACTCCTTAAGAATAATCGTGATCCGCTGCAGTTGTTTATGGCTTGACCTGAGTTCCTATGTGTACAGAGCCAGAATTACATTTGGAGACCAGAAACACTCTGAATACACTACTCTGTATTTGTCAAAAGGTGTATTGGAATAGGTAATGGGTGCATAATAATGGTAAAACACACAATTAAGAAGATGTAATGACCATGAAGGCATAGATTGTCAATGCAATTCCCAAAACACACGCATAGAAAAAAGGGTAGACACACACAATTGCACACACACACACCTCGAGCCAAGGGACATGTGCTCTGTCGTTGCTTGTTATGTAGGTCAGGGCTGTCTGGTGTGAAAAAATGAGGTCATTTCCTATGGCAGTGGGGCTACTCATCATCTCTCCCGTAAAATCTCTTCAATCCATCAGCTGAAAGGCTGTGTGTGTGTGTGTGTGTGAGTGTGTGTGTGTGTGTGTGTGTGTGTGTGTGTGTGTGTGTGTGTGTGTGTGTGTGTGTGTGTGTGTGTGTGTGTGTGTCTGCCTGTCTGTCTGCATCTGTATATGGTTAGCATTTGTGTCTAACTAAACTATACTATCAATTATATGTTTGTCAGGAACTCTTTTTCTCTTTCACTGCCTCTGTCTGTCTGTCTGTCTGTCTGTCTGTCTGTCTCTCTCTCTCTCTCTCTCTCACTCACTCTCTCTCTCTTCATCTGGTTCACTTTGGGTGTGGCAGATTTGATTATTTGACCTGGACCATCATGTGCCCCATCTGAGGTCATAGTTCACATCAGGGTCAGAGGTCATAGCAGATGGCCTCATACCTGCTCTGTGATATCCATTAAAGTCCTCCAGAGGTGGGTTGACTGTGGCATATGGCTTACAAAGATGCCTGTCTGTGACCATCTGCTCAGGTTTGACCCATTTCCTCTGATTACACACATCTGATTGGTTTTGCCTTCATGTGTAAATAGGCATTTTAGGCAGCTTCTCACTGTAAGAATGCTATCAGGTATGACATCACTGCTGAGAATCACTGCATATTATACAAGGACAACTCAAGGTTCCATGCAACCTGTTGGCTCAAAAGATTCCTTTAAGGGGTGAGGGGGTGGTAGTGTCCTGAGACCAGCTGAATGCCCTGGGCTAGGACGACACTACTGTCTGTCATGTATTTGAGAATGAACTATGTGCACTGCTTGTCTGGAGTGACCTGGGCTAGAAAAGGAGAGTGTGACAATGGCTGCATGGCAGCAGTCCATGCATTCTTTTTGGAAAATTAATGCAAGGAGGAGATGGGGATGGTGAGAATCAGGGGAGTATGGTTGGGACTTGTTATCTCAGTCTCTGTGACTGCCTCTGTGAGTTGCATGCAGGGTGAGGATTATGAGAATTCTAGACAATACAAAACATGGATAAAGGCTTGAAGTTCAGACTTGAAGAAAAATGTCTTGGACATGTTGCTGTTCTCTGAAAATTAGATGCAAAATTTCCTTGATATGTGTTTGATACCTTTATGTTTTGATACTATTTCCATAATGCTGTTATTTTGTGTTAGATGAGATATTATGCATATTGAAGGCACCATGTGATCATTCTTTTTCCTTTTAAATGCCTCACAGTGTAGTCTGAACAAGGATTTTGGGAGGAGCAGGCGTTAAGAGCTGCCTCCTGTTTTTTTGCTATCAGTTTTTGGTTGTGGTTTAATCTTTGTCTACAGGGAGCCTGCTCCCTAGGAAACATTCCAGGTCACTGTAAATCTTACTATAGTTTGTAGATCGGTCTCTATTTCTCCAGTCTGCCAATCATTTATTACAAGCATTTGGTAAACATTTGGAAGTGACTCTGTGCCCAATCATATTCCTTGAGGTCATTCCAATCTAAGTGTCTGCTCTTTCACTAACTCGGGCCCTAAGATGGTATAGCAGATCTGAGGACTCTAGTGCTCATTTTCTGCAACTATTCTAGACGACATGCTATCTGTTATCCTGCCTAGGTCCATAACACTGGACTCTTTATCGTTAATTGCCACAGGCCTTATCTCTGCATAAACTGTCCTCACCACCACCACCCCCCCCCCCCCCCCCCCCCCTCACACATCACTCTGGAAGCTTGTCCCCTTATACTATCCTGTCACTCCCCAAGGTCGTCATTTGTTAGCCCACAGCCATCTGCAAATGAGCCAGTGTAGATATTTATCCACTGTAGTGCAATCCAAATCAAAACTACAGGCCCATGGGAAACAGCAAGCGTCAGAGTGATTTATTGTCAACAGAAACAGGCTGGCACCTTTTTTCTCTCCCTCTCTCGTTCTCTCTCTCTCTCTCTTTCTTTCTGTCTGACTCTCTGCATTACTGACTCTACTGTCTGTGACCAGCCAGCTCTCCTGTAGTTATGCATCATAATGTCAGCATCAGAAAAGACAGGAGACATTTTTTGTCTGTGATGTGATGTGGCCAATGTGAAGCATTCACGTACATGGCCCAGAAACAATGTGTGTGGATAATGAAAGATGGAGTCTGTCAAAAAGCATAACTCTAACATCTGATATTGCCATGGACAAAAAAGAGATTTAAGAGATTTTTTTCTTTTAAACCAGAATTGGTTTTTACATAATGCTGGTGTAGAGATTGCTGGTTTGTCAGCATGTGAGTGCTTTTAGCTGAGGTTGTTTATTGAAATGGTGATTACAAGATGGTGCATTGTTAAGTTTTGAAAACAATACAAGTTGTTTGATATTTGCTTATTTCCTTCCCTACGTTTTTTTAGAAAAACACATTTTAAAAGATGACAAGGATTAAAAGAACTTACAGAGAAGCAAATTCCATAACGGTAATAGACCTCTTTCCCCCTGAAACTTTCAAAAGCTTGCAAGATAGCTGAAACATGCTCAACCATTTAGAAGTAATTTGTTTGAGTTTATTAGTCAGACCTGTGGTATTCCTGTTATTTACTTGACTAGACACGAGTGTGGTTTTGGCCAGAACTGTGAATTCCATGTCACACCTTCAAAGTGAAGCTGCGCGTGCCACCTTTAGCGCCCTCTTAAAAGATAACTACCACTAATGATGGAGTATGGCACTCTGCATAGTTTGGCACGTGGGTTGTCAAGCTATGAGGAGGGTGTCTGACAAGCATAAACCCCCTTCTGGTTTAATGCACATCATGGTTGATATGAAATTCCTAGCAAGCATTCAGATTAAATGTATTGTATGCCTGCATTAACCCATCTGTTGAATATATTCTTGCATCCCAAAGCTGACGTCAATATAACCCTGTCAATATAACTACTGAATCATGAACTCAAGGTGAAGGCTCATTTATGGAGGGGACTGAACATGGAACACTTACACCAGAGGAATATCACACCAGATTACAGTGGTTGGTAACAGAACAACAGTGCTAACACTACCATTACTGACTGCTTTAGAATTTTTTCTGCTGTCGTTTATCTTCCTTGTGTGTGAAGACTGTTTTGTCTTGTCCCTGTCTTCCTCGATTTCACCAGATGGTTTTGCTTTCTTTACCCTTCACAGTTGTTCCGTTTATTTATCCTCTCTGGTTCTCACTTACTCTCTGGTTTTTGTTATCACTCTGTCTTCCACCACCCTCTAGCTAGCCTAAACCAAACCATCTCTAATCTAATCCTCCCATGCGTGACTAATTGAAAAAATATGA
Organism: Setipinna tenuifilis; assembly: GCA_030347295.1. NCBI lineage: Eukaryota > Metazoa > Chordata > Actinopteri > Clupeiformes > Engraulidae > Setipinna > Setipinna tenuifilis. Next base: position 9,474,816 of record CM059265.1, read on the forward strand.
GCTATCTGGAGATTCCCACATAGCCTGTGTGTGCCTGTGTGTGTTGTGTGTATGCAACTTATTATAGTCTTGTCTTTGCACAATGATAAATTCCACAGCACATTTGATTGAAATCACAGAACCACCACGCTTTTGACCAAGTCAGGCAGAGCAAACATGTCTCAGAGTGATGGGCTCAGAATATAGGGGGAAAACAAAGGGCACACACATTTCTGAGGAATTAGACCATCTTCTGTCACTCTGTCTATTCCCTGTTCTCTCCTCCCAGCCATATATTGGTCGGGGGTATTTAGGGATAAAGAACATGGTTTGGGTACCTATCGTGTTATGGTGGTATTTGGCAAGGTGTCCATTCAGTGGGGGCTGTGTCAGTGCATCCCTTCTGTGCATGACAAATAGTGGCTTATGGGGAGTTTATGGGTAAATGGACATCTGCATGACATTGCTAAATTGGTGATAGCATTGTGATGGCAATAAATTATTTTGCGATAAAGGAACAAATACTTAAATATAAAGCTTTAACTTTGTTAAACTTTGTTTGCTCTGGTTGATTAGGAATTCAGACATGTATGTGCATAACCTCACTGCCTACACTCAAAATACACGTATGCCTCCCAGTGAGCAAGAGTCTCATAGACCTGCATATCTGTATGATCAGCCATCAGAGGGAGGTAACATTGAGCATTAAAATGGGGCTGCAAACCAACAGAGCACAGGTGCTTTCCATTGTTGAGCAACCTAAAAGTGCCATCGGTCCTTCTGCATGGTAAATCGCTTTTCACTGGCCTACTTCTGCTGAGCTGGCCTCGTGTGGCAAATCATAGAGATGAGCCAGGTGGGTTGTGACCCCTGTCCCCTTTCTTCTCCACTCTTTGTATCTCATGTCATGTCTTGTCTATCCTATATGGTGAAGAAAGACGTTTGTAGTTCACAGCCAGGAGTATGTCATGGATCACCCTGACACAGGCAGCTCTCAGTGACGGCTTTATTTCTGCCCTCACTCACCCAGGAATGCTGGAGGGATGAAGAGAGGCAAGGATGAAAAAGCACTCTGTGATTATTGGTCAGTTTGTGTGTGTGTGTGTGTGTGTGTGTGTGTGAGAGAGAGAGAGAGAGAGAGAGAGAGAGAGAGAAAGCATATGCACAAAACCATACCTTATAGCATTCCCCTATCAATATGAGCTCCAGAAAAATGCATACCAACACATCCCTGACTGTCTACCCTAATGCTGACATCACTTTCTTCTGTCGAGAACCCCATTATGTCAGTTTATTATCTTCAGGTGTGGATGTGTGACGATGAGAGCCACCTGGCATGGCCTGTTTGAGCATGCTCTCCCAATGTTACCAATGTCATGTAAAGCATCATGTTGACATGCCATATCATACAATATCATGCATGTAAATGTAAGGAGCATAAGTATGAATGTAGATTGCCTCTCTTATTCTCCTAACACATTTTGAAATATAGATGAGTTATAGGATAATCCACGAGGCCACATGTGGAAGCACTTTCACAGAGTCTGAGGGGAAATATGCAGCCACTGAAGTTCTGAGGCAGCAGATGAGGCCAGTTGTCTATGGAGAGTGTGAGGTTATAATATACTGCACAGTGCATAGGGGCAGGTCAGAACCTGAGCTAAACAAGGCCACAACGCTGCACATGTAGGGCTATGTTCACTGCAACCCGCTGTTATTACTGTGTAATACAACATATTAGCAGTCTGTAAGGTTTTTACACCAAGGTTGTGATATTTCAAGTGGAGCCTCGAAACAGATAAAAGGAGGAGAATGGCAATAATGGATGTGCATTAAATTCAAGTGTATGTGGCAGATGGTTTGGCTTGTTTATCGCAGCTCACACTGGTATTGTGTATCATTTTCTCAGACAGAGGTGCAAGAACATGTTAGAGTGTGAATATAAATGTGTGAATATAAGGATGTGTGTGTGTTTGCATGTATGTGTGTGTGTGTGTGTGTGTGTGTGTGTGTGTGTGTGTGTGTGTGTGTGTGTGTACATCAGTGTGTGTGTGTTTTCAGCTAATAGTCAGCAAGGCTAAAAAGACTATTCTCTAGACTCTATTTATCTTCACTCCCTCTCTCGCATCCCACGGACATACAGACACAAATATATACACAAAAACACACTAACTAAAATGACTGATGTCTGAACATACAAATACAACTACACAAATAGTAATGCATGGGCAAACCGAGTAGTAGCATCTTCTCTCTCTCTCTCTCTCTCTCTCTCTCTCTCTC
>CM059265.1:9482077-9589577 GCA_030347295.1 Setipinna tenuifilis
CTAACTAATTTTATCTACCTTGTTTAAATAGGCTTGCTTAAACTGCCTACCACATTAATTGCCCCTTACTCATTTAATTCGTAGAAAGTTTTCACGCGTAAATATTGTCTCACTTGGGGTTTAAAAGGTGATCTAGACATATTAGGCATGGATATTCTATTTTAAAGAATGCCTTTCCCTCAGGATCCGTAACACTTCTATCGCGTCTGAACGTTTCTCGTTCTAATCAATGTAGCCCACTCAGGAGTAGGCTAAAACCTCCTGCGGCCAGTCAGGTGGTGAGGCCACTGTGGCACAGTGTAGGGAGGTGGAGTCAGGAGTCAATTTGCCATTCCTAAACTCTGAATCAGGCAACTTCATTCACACTCACTCTAGCGGTCTGTGAGGGAGCTCGAAAACTCGTGTCCTGTGGGGCAAAGGGACTTTTTTGTAGTAGAATTATTGTAGCCTATCTGTGCAGCCTGTTATACGGGCCAAATCAGCATTAATGATGGAATTATATTCTTACGCGATACTGTATGGACTTTCTGTGCAGACACTGCTGTGACATTTCACATATAGCGAACTTGTGTTCTGAGCTGTTAGTGAGATAACGACGGATATCATGCAAACGTCGCTTTAACGCCGGATTTAGATCAACGGACTCGCGAGGGATTTTCTAATTCCACCTGATCAAAAAGAGACACAAAATGATCTTAACACGTAAGTTTTTTTTTCCATTACTAAAGTAAGAATGATAACTGATGATCATGGCGCATGCTAGAGTTCAATACTTTGTTTATGCCTTTGACGATTTTACATAATGTTACTCTGAAAGTTGCGGGAATAGCGAAATCCTGTTTCGTACAGTACGCGTAACTCTGACACACATCATTGAGTCCTGGTCTATACAGCGCTGCGGACTGTCAGATAAGAAATCTCTTTCTCCCAACTCCCGCGCCCCGCGGAGCGCAACCCGTCTCCACTCTGCTCGTACTCTCCATGACTTTGACAGAATTCCGAGATAAGAGCTGTGTCGTCAACGCCCGTGTTCCCTATCAAGGTTTACACGAAGGACACATTGGATAAAGGCTACCCTGTTAAATATCATGATGCTAACTATGTATTGATAAATAATAATTCACTCAACCTGGCTTTATCACTTCTGTGCTTCTTATGCTCAAGGTATTAAGGTAGGCTACACTAGTAAGATTTAGAGCAGTGAATGATATTGCAGTGATGGTTTCCATGTCCCTGGGCTGCCTTTTGAAATGACAGCAGGAGACCTTTTGCTTTACTGTCTGGGGACCTTTTGCCAAGCTGAAGCAGACCTCACGTTGCTGTAGTGTCAATAATGCCACAGTTGTGAGGAAAATGCATTTGGCATATGTGTTTCAGCATTCTGTTGTCATTCTATTTTGGGCCAAATTAAACGGACTGATTGCTAAAGTATTAAGAATTCCAGTGCCTTTTGGTGATGGTGAAACTGACCAGATGAATTTAAATGCATATTAAACCTGTAACAAGCTTGAGTGTGATGACTAAGTTCATAAATCTTTGAAAGGTGTTGTGTCCTGTTTTAACAAACTAATAAATAATATATGTAGGATTTTAGTTTAAGTGAGACAGCAAGACACAGTTCTCCAATATAATTAACCAAAGTTACATTGTTGCCTAATTACACACTGTTCAACAGTGGGATAGCTGAAGGTTTTCTAGACTTGATTATTTGAACACTCTTTCTACATGAGTCTGTCTTGTCATCCATGTCAAAGTGTATGTCCAGTTCAGAAAGATTGTTCCTGTCATCTGACCCCAGTCAGACTGGCTTTGGTTTTATTGGGTCTGTTTGTTCTTAAATGCCTTTGGTCTGCTGATGTATAGTAAGTGTCCTGCTGGATAAATCTGTCAGCGCTCATCTGGTAGGCCTACATCTCTGTCTCTGTCTCTGTCTGTCTGTCTGTCTGTCTGTCTGTCTGTCTGTCTGTCTGTCTGTCTGTCTGTCTGTCTCTCTCTCTCTCTCTCTCTCTCTCTCTCTCTCTCTCTCTCTCTCTCTCTCTCTCTCTCTCTCTCTCTGTGTGTGAAGGGTATAGGATGACTGTAATGGGCCAAGGGTTTACACTATCTGAGTTTGTGTGAGGGTGTATGTGTGTGCACACACATGTTTTTTGTGGGCAAGGCTCCCATTTAGCCAGACAGATGGTAGAAAACCTCTCACTTACAGATGAACCAGACTCTCAGCTCCATATGCTCCTGCCCTTGCACTGATATGCCAACACACGATAGCCTGGGGAAATCATAGTTCTGCATGAGACATGAGAATTATGGATGATTTTTGTGTTGGTGTGTGTAGAATCCTTCACACAGAAGATTGTGTCTATGTTTAAACAGACACTTTCTTTCTTTCTTTCTTTCTTTCTTTCTTTCTTTCTTTCTTTCTTTCGTTCTTTCTCTATCTATCTATCTCTCTCTCTCCCACCCCCCCCCCCCCCCTCTCTAAATAGTGGTCCTTATCACAGTGTTGTGTTTGTGGAGAATACTGACTTGTGTGAGTTGGTCATTTGGTTGCCAGCATGTCTCTGGGCTTATCTACGCTAACCTGCATCAAAGCTCCATCTATCCAGGCCCAGCTTTTAAGGGAGCAAGATAAGGACTGAGCTGAGGTCTGAGGTGTTGATTCCATGTCAGTGGTGCTGCCCTCTACTGGGCAACTGATAGGACCTTTGCTTATGCCAGAGAGCTCAGAGTCAGTGACATGATGTTCATTATCCTCATCCAGGATAACGACTCTGAACTGTTCCTCTCTGGTCTCCATGTGTCTCAAAGAACATTTGGGTTCTTGCATGCACACAAACATACACATGAACAAATAAATACACACACACAGGTACATACACACCTTTTGCTAGTATGCAGAGAGTCATGTAAGCTCTGTTAGAAATGCAAGGACCGGCTGCAGCTTCTGTCATCAGTGGCCCCCTGGCAGGTGGTGGTGGGGGGGGGGGTATTGGCCAGCGATTGTGAGAATTTCCTGTGACAGGAAAGAGAGAATGGGGGAAAGAGAGAGAAGACAGAGACAGGGGAAGAGGGTGTGTATGTAGGGAGACGGAGGTGGGGGGAAGGGGTCTTGAGGTGGAGAGGGGTAATTATAGAAGTGAGAAGATACAACTTTTTGAGCTTTGGCCCAATGCCAAAGGGAAACAAAACTAGTTTAATCGCTACATACGTTAGAAGGCTGTTATTATCACAGCACAGCTGTTGTTTCATATGCCTGTGCTGTGTGAATGTTTGTGCTTATAGGTTGTGTTCCACACAGAGAAGTCTCAATGCAAGCAATAAAATAACAATTCATTAGCACAACTATAAACAGAGAGAGAGAGAGACAGAGAAAGAGAGGGAGACTGTTATCTTTCATGACTGATGGATATGTTTCAGACATCCTGTCTTGCTTGTTTTGAGCATAACCATGGTGACCCTCAGAGGTCAAGGGTCACCTGAGCCAAGGCCCAGCTGGAGCAGGGAATGCAGCAGGATGAGGCACACATGACCAGGACAGCCATTAGGCACATGTCTCTTAGTTGGCGTTTGTTTATTAGTGTGCAAACTGTCCATATATAGTTCTGTGTGCAATTTACTGCAATGACTTAAATTGCTTGTGTGTTGTTGGCACACACACACACATGATTGCATTCATAGACTCACATAGAAATACACATAGACTCAGACACACATACAGCACCACAAATGAGCCCTTAACAATGTCACGTCCCCTGGCTAGTTTGTGTGTCAGGGGTCCAGTCTGGAGGAGGCAGCTGATTGGCTCAGTGGAACCCAGTGGCTCTTTGTAGATGCGGGAGACTCGAGTTTGTCGCATGTTTGTGTTGGCTCCTGGTGCAGCCCATTATCTTGAGCTAACACAAAGGGAGGGTGTGGTGACTGAGTGACGTGGGCCGCTTCAACGTGTGCTTCCTGAGTGAGGTTGCCTCCTGGGTGATGGAGGGGTGCGGAGCCTGCAGACATGATGGAGCACACCCATCTTGTTCACGCATGCTCACACAGATCCCCACACGCACACACACTCAGACACGCATGCATCACCCACCCCCCACCTCCACACAAACACACATACATCACACACAAATATCACACACAATGTCGCACAGATTCCCTCACCCACACACACTCACACACAGGCATATAACTTAACCACAAGGTCAGAAGTGCCTCACACCACATACATAGACAAATACATACCTTGTAATTGAGGAGAATTTTCAGTTCTTAGTGATTATAGTTCCAGGTGTGTGACAAGGCATAGAAATGCCTTATCATTGTTCATGTTTAAGATACGTGACTCCATGATTGACATGCATGAATGGCCTATGTTTGTGCATCTTTCTCTATGTGTGTGTATGTGTAATGTGCCCTCTTTGTCAGTCATGTTTTGGGGATACCTGCTGGGTAGAGATCTATTGTTGGGTTGGTTAATCACAGGAAGTGCACAAGGACAAACCTACCATACGGGAAAGAACTGAGAGAGGAGAGAGAGAAAAGGTATATTTTTGTCTTAACCATTGAATGAGGTCAGGGACTTTGGTATTTCTGGAGGAGAGTGGCCAGGGGGTAAGGCTATGGGCTAGATTAGCTTGGTTAGGGTAGAACAGGGTGAAGAAATCTTAAGGACAAAATCTTTTAGGGTGATAGTGACTTGTGACTGGATTTCACACAAGTAACTGTTACCAGTAACAGTAGAAATAGTAGTCAGTGTGTGTGGTGAGCATGCTTGGGTGAATTTGTTTGCTTGTGTATTTATGCAAGTCTGAAGGAGACTCTGAAGAATGAGTATTTACACAGGCTTGTGTGTAAATATGGTCTTGAGGCAGTATTGTTATTTAAATGCAAATCTGGTATGTACACACACACACACACACACACACACACACACACACACACACACACAGCACACACAGCACACAGGAAGCCTTAGCCTCTTATTATGTCCTATTCCTGAAAGTGCTGTGTGTATTATTTTTAGCTTTGAGAATTCCAACAAATTGACAGCCCAGTGAAGACTTGCAGCTCTAGCACAAGCCACAGGGAAATAGCAGATAAGTGGTGGCATGGACCTCTCTAGGATGCAGTTATCCCACATGGCATGTAGGTGGGGAAGTGTACCTGTTTGCTGCTGGTGTCTTGGTGGGCTGGCAGCCTGGTGTGCCTGGGGTTTGTGTGTGTTTAGGTTTGGAGAACTGCCTGTTGTTAAACCACTCATGTGTCATTTTCTCACACACTCACCAGCGTTTTTTCTTTTCGGTCACTCTCACTCCATCTTTTCCTTTCTGTCTATCAGTGTCTCTCCCCTGTCGCACCTTGTTGCCGTCTGGGCTTGTTTATGGTATGTAAATGCCCCCCCCCCTCTGAGCTTTCTCATCGCGTGCCTGAGTCTCTTACACAAACACAAACACACACACACACACACACACACACACACACACACACAAACAGACACACACACACACACACACACACACACACCTACTACTGCAGTCAAGTTCAGATAAGGAAGAAGTCACGTATCAGCAGCTCCAGACCTTTTTCTTCGCTGCTCTGTCAGCACACTCACCTCTCCCTCCCTCTGCCATTCTTTTTTTCTGTTCCACTATCTTGCTATCCTTGTTTCTCACATACTCCATCTCTTTTTTTTTCTACCTCTGCACGTGAACCACATCCTAAGGAAGGGAGAGAGGAAGGGCCCCTGTCTTTAACACCCTCTTCTTTTCCACTCTCTCTCGCTCCCACTTGCTCTCTCTGCCTTTCTTCCCCTCTTTCTCTCTGACAGCAATGAGGTGGAAGCCTTCTCTACCCTCACTAACAGTACAGAGATTATGTCAAGGGCTCCCCAGCCCTGGTTGCACAATTAGCTTAATTATGTCTCGCGAGTGAGAGAAACGTCACTGTGCTAGCCTTAGAAAGAAAGAAGGGGGACCCTAGTGGGGCCCACCTCACCGATCTGGTTGCGGTGCCATTGTTAGTCATAATTGTGCATGCTGCAGCAGCTGTCCCAGCAGAGGGGCTCTGGGCTTAGGAACCACTGCACTGGGCCTCTCCCTCCCAAGTCAGATCAGGAATGCTCCAATGCCCTGGTCAGTGAGAGCCAGCAGTTACAATTTAATATGCCCATAATTAAAAAAACAATTCAACTTTTGACTTTGAGTATATTGTATCACATTAGGGCATATTTCTGTCAAATGACACAACATGACTTTTTAAACGTTAGGCTATACAATCCAATGTGTAGTTTGCAGAAAATTAGTCGTAATTAGCAGTAAACATAACCAGTGCTTTTGAAAATCACCAAAAATCACTGTCAACTACCAGTAGCCTTTTACACTTACACATTCACACATTGGTGAATGTTTGGATACCTGTGCCTGCAAAAGTGTCCCCCATTGTAAATATGCAGTTAGCCTCAGCCATGCAGGAGCCTGAGAGGAAAGAGGTGGTTGGAAGTAAAGTGTAGTTACCATTTGGCACACAGCATCTAAAGACCCTTTGGTAACACTGGGCTAGTTGTCGAGGTGGTGACCTTCTCTTCCTCTCTTCTCGCCCACCCTACCCTGGTTTCTAGGACGTGATACCAGATATTTAGCACATCTGTCACAAATTTCACACAAGTGTAGTACAAGTGCTGGAGCTTTAAGGTTCATGCTGGCCTCATTGCAACTAAACAACAGCCACCATAGCTCCGCTGGCATTGGACAACAAGTGACAGTGGCCATGTGAACATGTCTGTGAGAGAGATAGACCAACATATAATGGTCTGCATACCTACATGTCTTTGCTGAATGTGTTATGATAAGAGCATGTCATATGAATGATAGGAACATCCTTTTTTCCAAGTTGTGGTGCGTGACGGGAAATGGCAGTTACTTCCACCACAGGGATAAAGTTGTCTTGTTGAAAGCAAGGTCAGGCTGGCTACGCTCAATAGGTTGTTACCCTGGCCATTCCACAGCCTCGCTGGTTATGACAGTTTTACAGCATGGTGCGACTACCAGCAGGAGGCGGCTGGACATCACCTCTTGGTTATTTGGTCATGGGAACACTTTTAATGCTGGTTTTGATGTTTAATACTGAAGTCAGAGAATCTCTCTCTCTCTCTCTCTCTCTCTCTCTCTCTCTCTCTCTCTCTCTCTCTCTCTCTCTCTCTCTTTCTCTCTCTCTCTCTTTATGTAATTGACAGAAAAAAATAGAGAGACAATGAAACTAAGAAAGAAAGGAAGGGAAGAACACTAAGGTCACCTCCCTCTAATGTAAACACCTTACTTACCTCTTTTCATCTCTCTTTCTCCCTCTTCAGAGATCGAAGCCAAAGAAGCATGCAACTGGCTACGGGCAGCAGGCTTTCCTCAGTATGCCCAGCTCTATGAAGGTAAGGAGCCCCTCTTTCCCAGGCACCCACAGCTGTGGCCAGTCCTCTCAAGCAAATAGCTGACAGCTGGTTGGTGTTGGCTGTTATGGAGAACTAACATTATGTTTGGCACTGTTCTCAGTCTTAGACTTTGGTAATTTTTTTTTCACCTACTCATGTTACTAAATTGGGCTACGTGAATCGTCTCACCTCTTTGTCAATTAGATAAGCCAGTTTCTGAGTCAGAATGGCTGGAGCTCATGGCTGTTGTCTACGTAAGCACAGAAGCTAAATGAATTTTGCAAGCTTCAGCTCTTTGCCATTTAAAATAAAGAGACAAAAAGAAAAATGAACGAGAGGGATATGGTCATGGTCAATTTTGGGGGGAGTGTGAGAAAGTACAGACTATAAGAAAACTATAAGAAATAAGTTTGTGCTTAAATACCAATGCGAAGAGCCTACCTTCATCATTTGGGTAATTCTTTTGTATATGGGGTATATTTTTTAAAGATGCTTGCCTGCTACAGGGAGCAACCAAAGGGAATTCCTCTCCCGTCCCTCTACAGGGAATTTCAGAGGCTCTCTCTCTCAATTCAATTCAATTCAATTCAATTCAATTCAATTCAATTCAATTCAAGTGAGCTTTATTGGCACAACAAATAGTTAATTGCATTGCCAAAGTATAACATTCAAACAATACGTTATAATGAACATACATGTATGTTGTGTGTGTGTGCGTGTGTGTCTGTGCATGTGTGGATGTGGTCTGTGTGTATGAATGTAGATGTGTTAGTGTGTGGGTGTGGTGTGTTCTGAAATGGTGTGAATTGGTGTATATGTGTTTGTGTTGGTGGTGTCTACCTACTGTCCCTTCCTTTATGGCATTCAGTGACATATTTCACAGCAAGAGCTGCTGTCTGTTCTTGCTGTCCAAGTAAGATAAAAATCAATTCCTGTTCACATAGATCTTGGAATCCTGGGATTAGGTGTGTGAATCTATTGAAGTATGTTTCACTTAAAGCTGAATATTTCTCACATCGAAGAAGAAAGTGCACCTCTGTCTCGAACTCACCTGTCTTACAGTGACCACAACCCCTTTGTTCTCTTGGCAGCCATGATTGCCTTAGTCTGCCCTTTTCTATGGTGAGGCTGTGGTCTGTATTTGGTCAGGATCTGCCGCTGCTTTATATCTCTGGCAGTAAAAAGATTTTCCTCCAATTCGTAATTGGATTTGATTGTTCTATAAAAATTGCTTTGGGTTTTTGTTTCATTCTGCCAGTGTTGTAGATATTTTTGTTTAGATGTTTGGACAATTTTGTCTCTCTCTCTCTTTCTCTCTCTTATTTATGCTTGTGGGCATGAATTTGTGTTGCTGTTGAGAGGTGTGGAAGGGGAAGAGCCATTTGTATGTTTCTAGCCAATGATAATCAATGCCTGTTCAGCATTTCAGCAGCCAAATCAGAGATGACAAAGAAAGAGCATGATATGTTAGGTGTAAAGTTTATTACACACACACACACACACACACACACACACACACACACACACACACAGGCATGCACACTGACTTTTCACTGGCCAGTGGCTGGCCCCTCGATAACCTATGTAGCCAGCAGGTAACTGAGAATACCAGACAACACTTGACACATTACTGTGCTATCAGGGCCTGTGATCGGTCAGAGCTGTTTGTGTGTGTGTGTGTGTGTGTGTGTGTGTGTGTTAGTGTCTGTGTCTGTCTGTGTACTACAGGAGGACAATAGCCCCAGTAAAGATAGCAAGCCACTGATAACACTATCTGAGTACAGTATGTAAAACAGCCGTTAGCTTTGAGAGACAGAATGCCACATGATCCCCTCCCACTGCCACCAGCCTTATCATTGCCACTACCCCCACCAAACAAACACACACACACACACACACACACACACACACACACACACACACACACACACACACACACACACACACACACACACACACACACACACAGATTCCTCAAAAGGGATGGGCTTAGGACAGATAGTTATGTGCTGAATAGCTTCAGTAGCTGATAATTTGTATGGTGTGTGTGTGTGTGTGTGTGTGTGTGTGTGTGTGTGTGTGTGTGTGTGTGTGTGTGTGTGTGTGTGTGTGTGTGTGTGTGTGTGCGTGCGTGCGTGCGTGCGTGCGTGTGTGCGTGCGTGCGTGCGTGTGTGCGTGCGTGCAAGTGTGTGTGTGTGTGTGTGCATACCAAAAAGTTAATATTCTATCTTATTCTAAACCAAGCAGATATTTGAAAAGCTCAACTGTAACGTCTGCCCTGAGCTGATTTTGAAAATAAACAGTGTAACCCACTTTGGGCCATGGCCTCGGTGAGACATGCTGACCCACCTCCAAAAGTATTTGCATCTGAAAGAATGCTGTCTTTCTCAGCTTAGTGGGTATGTCTCCACCCAAACACATACCTTTTGAAAACTTCTTGATAAAATGCCTCCCTTCTCCCTCCAACCAGGAGGAATAAGAGAACCATGTGTGGAATGCTGCAAATACACATCCCAATCCCTCTCAGGCTAGTCTGTCCTCCACCTCATCCCTCCCCTCCACCACTTTCGACTTCCGTTCCTGGTCTCGGCCATCCACTAGCCCTGTGTGTTTTAAGCGACTGCTCATTATGGAGTCCTAGTCAGTGGATTACTTAGTAGTAGTCACTGTATTGAAGACAGGGGAGAGATAGAAAAACAAGGGGGAGGGATGGAAAGAAGAGAAAGAATGGGATAGAGGGAAAGTTGAGAGAAGAGAGAGAGAGAGTCGTTGAGTGGCCCATTGTGATACCTTCAGCTTGATCCCCCACCCACTGGCCCATCCAAGGGAGCTGCAGCTGTGTTTGTTTGGCAGGGTAAGAAGCACTTCCTCTGGGCTTTTCAGCTCTGGTGGAGGGGGTAAAAAAAGAGCAGACACATAGTAGTGGTGGGGGTGGGGGCACAAGACAAGAGTCTGTAGATTGTTGGTGCTTACCGAATGATATCTTTTCACACAATGTATTAAGAAAAGTTGTGGAAAATGTCTGTCATATTTGCATTTGGTGATCTTGACCTTTTTCTTTTTCTGTTTTCCCCATCTTTCTTCTATTAGATGGTCAGTTCCCTATTGAGATCTCCTCTGTGACTAGGGATCATGACTTCCTGGATGGTGATGCCATTGAGGCCTTGTTTAGGTAAGGCTATCAATATTTTTCCTGCCTTTATCTGCCGCCCACCCGTCTCTTGTAGTAAATGCATCCAGGCCAAAGCTGATTACAGTCTGAGATACCTTGCACAGAATGGAGATGAGAACCAAAGGCTGGCGATAAGACAGAGCAAATGCTTTTGATTTTCTCTTTTTTTTCACTTTTTTGTATTTTTTGCCTTTTTATCTCTTCTCTCTCTGTTCCCCTACCACCACAACAGGTTCCCAGTGTTCTTGATCTTCATTCTGGAACACTGTGACCTCAGCACCTGTGCTTCTTGCTTCCATAATGGAAACAAAAACAGGCATGCAAAGACAGAATAAGATAAATAGAAAGAGTAGCTGAACTTCAGTCACATGAGCATCACTGTCATGGGAGGAAACACATTGCTATGAGTTTTTCAAATCGCCCTTCAGGGTCTATTGGAAGTGGAAGTACACTTCCCCTTGATCCATGGTCTCAAGCACCATCATTTGCTCTTCTGTAGATTAGTATACTACACTTATTTTACATATACCTTGCTCACAATTATAAACAATGTGAGAGGTATGAAACTGTACTACAATGGGAGAAGAAAGAAAAGAGTGGTCAAATAAGCAAATAGGGGAGAGAAGGATAGGCAGAGGATAAGGAGCAGAGGAAAAGGGAAAACAGAGATCACTCAGAGTTGGAACAAACAAATGCAGATGAGGAAACAAATGTTTTTATGTGAACAGTGGTAGGGGAGAAAGGAAAAGAACAGCAAGTTTTACAGAGGAGAGCAGGAGAATATATGAGGTGTTGAAGGGTGGGAGCTCCCAGCTGAGTTACCCAGCTTGGCCCAGCTGGTGGGCCCGCCAGTAGAAGCATCTGGAAGCTATTTTGCCATGGCAGACCCTCAAGCCCCCCTGGGCAAGAGCGCCCCCTAAACCATATAAGCCCCAAGAGTGCCAGGTCACATGACCATCTCTCAAAGGAGGGGTGTGATGGGGGGGATTGTGGAGCTGGGGGTGGGGAACAGAACCAGGTGGTCAGGGGGATAAGCTTTCCTTCTCTTTTGTTGGCTTTTCTTCACCACTCCAAGTGAGTGTTCCTCTTCTCTCTCTTTCTCCCTCTCCCTCTCCCCCACTCTTCTCCTTTAATCTGGCACTTATCCCTCAACAGAACATTAGTGGACCCTGCTGCTGTTTCTACACCCCACCCCACACACTCCTGGGTTTGACTCTTGAAGGTCCTGTTCACAGGTCATTACTGACTTCAGGCTCTGGATTCCTGACGTGAAGGGAGAAAGCCTGTCTGGAATGTATTTTGAGAAAGGAAAGTGCAAAAATTCACCTGTGTCTCCCCCCACCCCCTCTGTCTCTGTCTGTCACTCTTTCTCTCCTATGTGTTTTGTCATTTCATCACGTCAAGGAGGCTGCACACCCTTAACAAGTGTGCTTTGATGAGGCTGGATGTCTCTCCTCAGAGAAAGAGGGTAAGTAAGAATTTATAGTCCCACCATCTTTCCCAACACTCTCTTCTCTCAATCCTCCCTTCATCTCTCTCTCTCTCTCTGTCACCCTCTCCTTATCTCTCCCTCTTTCCACAAAATAAGTCCATGTGTGTTTGTTGCCTGTTTTAATTATAAGGGAGCCTGCTGTTTTTTCTCTTCTTCCCTGTTGGCTCTTTGAGAGCTTCTAGCAGTGAGTGATGGCTTTTATGTCTAAAATGAAGGGGTTGTGGCTGTGTGTCCCTCCTTCTTCTCCTCCTTTCTGTCTCTCCTCCTCCCTCTCTCTGCTTTTGTCTTCTTTTTCCCACTTGAAGCTTCCTCATCCCCGTCTTCACCATAAAAGGAATAGAATGTTGCCCACATGCCTTGTTGTGTCTATATGTCACCATCGCATGTTTGTTTATGCATGTTTATGTGTTACGTGTATGTGTGTGTGTGTGTGTGTGTGTGTGTGTGTGTGTGTGTGTGTGTGTGTGTGTGTGTGTGTGTGTGTGTGTGTTTGTGTATGTTGTTTGTCATTCTGAGAAGGGGTTGTGGACCATGTCCAGTGTTTCAGGAACTCGGAGTGCATTCAGTTCGACCACACAACAACACAGCTAACTCCAAACATGCCCCTGTCCAAAAGAGCCTCTGCCCTAACCAAATAAGAGCTGTCAGCTTCTCTTGCCCTCTGTCTCAGCCTTTGTGTCCACCACTTCCAATGACTTACACGCTTTGGCTGTGGGAACAATGCCATCCTTGTCGAGTGTCTCCCACCGTGAAAGACGATGACCCTCCTGTGTCACCTCCAGCCCGAGGAGTTAAACACCAGGGTCACGCCGCAAATGAGGAAAGTCATTTGCTCAGCCTTACAATCTCTTACAACCCCCTTCCCCCGAGGAATGTGTTGATCTGCCTGTGTTCGGGTTTCTCAGTTTCCTAAACCTCCTGGTTGTTCATTTCTAAACAGACAAGAGTTGTTCCTGTGGAGTGGAATATGCTCCATACTACATTCCCAGTTGTGAAGATGTTGCAGCTTTATAGATATCATTAGTGGACTGGGTAATGGTCAGAGCAGCTGGAACTTCATTGATCTCACAGAGACTTAATGAGACATTCTTCAATATCAGTTGCCTGTCAAACTACCCCAGGCAACAAGTTTCCTATGCTGCTGGAGGTTTTCACACAGGCAGAGGAGAGGACAGCTTGTGCCATTCTCTCTCAGGGGTCCATGAGGCTGGGCTGCCCAGTGGCCCTGATCAAAGGCCCTGTTACCCTGAGGGGTTGTAAAATTACGGCCCTGCCGCCTTTTATGGACTTTCGTCACCAGCGCTTTTAGCCACCGTGACGGAGACGCTTCTGTGCTCCCACGCCCCCACATCTTAACTCTGGCACTGGTGTACACACACACACACACACACACATACACACACACACACACACACACACACACACACACACACACACACACACACACACACACACACACACACAGTTACACAAATACTTATACTCACAGTGTTGTACTACAAACATAAATGCAACATTCCCAAAAGCCCATTCACACAAACATACTGACAGCCACCCAATAGTGCCATTAACACCAGGGGAGTCACCATTTTACCAGACACACAGCTTCCTTCGTTTTTTTTACAGCTTCAAGACTGCATTGTTTCACCGCTGCTATATCAAACAACTATGGAGACAGACATTCTTTACTGTCACAGCAATTAGTCCACATTTCTTTGCCCCATAAAACAGCTGCTATTTTGCAATTGCAGAGCTGAGATATACCACGTGACTTACAGCTAAATTATATTAAGGATGTCAAAACAGATTTTTAAATCCATGCACGTGCTCTCATATCCCACCCCACACAACCCTAGTCCTAGACTATATGGGGTTATTCCTGGTTCAGAGTTGGGTAGATTTTCCTTTCAACTGGTCAATTACAGCAGTTATGCTAAATGCCTAGATTGAGACAGTGAGCAAGTTTCCAACACCAAACCCATCCACTACCTCCACTATCCATTTAGGCACCAGGGTGGGGGTTGGAGAAGTCAGCCAGTCTGGCTGGTATGGCAGTTGGTGGTTAGGAGGTGGTGTTTGACCTGGACACTCAGGGATATGAACTCCCAATGCACTGTGTGTGTGTGTGTGTGTGTGTGTGTGTGTGTGTGTGTGTGTGTGTGTGTGTGTGTGTGTGTGTCAGGGGTGGAATTTCCTGACTTCCCCTGGGGGAGAGAGATAGATTAGACAGAGTGGAGGAACTTTTGGGGGGCTGGGTATTTACATGTGACTCGACTGTGACATGGCTCAGTAACATAGAATAACAACTCTCCCACCCCCTTCTTCCTCTCTCTCTCTCTCTCTTGCTTTTTTCTCTCTTTCTCTCTGGGCATTTTATCTGGGGAAATTTGCTTGCGGAAATGATATAGGATAGGAATGTGCTGTGTTCTTGCATGAATAACCACATTAAGAAGTCAGAATGCTGCCTTAAAGATAGCAACTTCCAAAAATTCCCCAATTCACAGTGACTTAATTGAAACATAAATATGAATGTGATTCCTCATAGCACTGTCCAAGAAAGCAAGAATTTGATCTCACTTTTATCTGTATTTTACTACCAGATTATAAAAATTGCTTTACATGAGCTTGACAGCAGGTAGAGTATGAGAGCTGTGTTGTTTTTCAACAGAGCGATGATTCAGATGAGGACGAGCCCTGTGCCATCAGTGGTCGCTGGACCTTCCAGAGGGACAGCAAGCGCTGGTCACGTCTAGATGAGCTGGATGTCTTTGTTCCACCAGGGGTGGCTGGTGAGCCACCATTCCCCAGCGAGGACAGGCTGCGCAAGGGCATGAGCACCGAGAGTGTCCTGACTGACCTGAGTGAGCAGCCAGAGGTGGGATCACTGCACAGTGGGGGCAGCGTGGGGGGTGACAGAAGGGATGGGGCATCTGAACGAGGAGGACGATTGCCAAGTGCTGCGCCCTCCAGCCCTGGAGTGGGGGGCTCTATGATGACAGCCAGCGGCGGTGCAACAAGAGCAAGCTCGGTGGCCAGTGTATGCTCGTCGGCAACGTCGGGTGCCAATGAGGACTCGCTCTCTGATGGCCTGCCTTCTCCGCTGGAGATGCGGAGCTTTTCGTTTGATGTAAAGTTGCCTGCCGAGGAACAAGGAAGCGGAGGAGGAGAAGGGAAGAGCAGCGGCAGCACAAGTACACGCTCACGGGCCAAGAGCTTCCTGAAGCGCATGGAGAGTCTGAGGTTGCGCGGGGGCACGCTCACCCGTCGCAAGAAGCCCCGATCCAAGCTAGAGATCAGTGGGCCCGTGGGGATCCAAGAGGGCCTGGATGAGGAAAAGCTCCGCCGGTTTAATTGCGTGGACATCCACCCCACCCACAATGAGAACCTTCAGCATCAGAACCAGAATGGTAGCAATGCCAGCAGTGGTGCCCATGGCCGCCACCGGAGTGTGTCCTACTTTACTCAGACTAGCAGTGGCAGTGCTGGCAGCAGCCAATCAGAGGGAGGCAGCAGCGGGAGCACTGTCAGCACACCGAGCCCAGTGACAAGGGCTCGCAGCCACAGCACTGCAGCCGCGGGGTCTGGTTATAAGCGGGGAGGCATGTACCTCGAAGGATTCGACCCGTTCAGCCTGCTCTTGCAGCCTTCCCAGGACCACCGGTTGCAGAATGACAACCACAACCTTAACACCATCCAGAATGCAAACCAGAACCTGGACCTCAACAAGAACCAGAGTGCCGCTGATGGTGTAGTTGAACACAACCGCCGCAACAGCAAGAGGTCAGCCTCAACCTCTGCCAAGTATGAGGTGGGTGATGAGGATGAAGCAGAGGAGGAAGAGGAGGATGAAGAAGGAGTGATCTTCTTCTATCTGCCAGAGGGCCACAAGCCTGGGACCTTCCCAAAAGCGCTAGCTGATGGAGGACAGCAGCGCCGCAGAGTGGAGGCCGTCTCCACCATCCGCCGGCGCCCACGGAGGGGCTCCTCAGCCTCCTTAGATAGCCGCCTCAGCGTCTATGACAACGTGCCCGCCTCATTGTCCCGAAGCATAGGTGGTGAGGAGGATGAGGATGACGCAGACTTGGAAAGAGATGGTGAGCGCAAGCTGGAGGATGTACTAAAGGATGTGAGTGGACTGCAGAGGCTGGTCAATGCCTGGACAGAGGCAGTCACCACTGGAGAGGAAGAAGAAGAGGAGGAGGAAGAGGAGGAGGAGGAAGAGGACGGAGACTCAGACTCGGCCCTGGACTCTGCCTCACCCTGCCCATCTTCTCCACTGCAGAATCGTCTGGAGGAGGAGAACGCCAGTGACCAGGACAGCACAGGGAACCCACTCCGAGAACGTGAGAGGAGGGACTCCGGGGTAGGGGCTAGCCTCACACGGGCCAACAGGTATGGAGTGTTTGTGTGTCTAAGTGTGTGTGATGTTGGTTTATT
Organism: Setipinna tenuifilis; assembly: GCA_030347295.1. Taxonomy (NCBI): domain Eukaryota; kingdom Metazoa; phylum Chordata; class Actinopteri; order Clupeiformes; family Engraulidae; genus Setipinna; species Setipinna tenuifilis. The sequence goes on from CM059265.1 coordinate 9,498,590, forward strand.
GTATTTGGTACATTTTCTGTGGAACATTTTTATCACAGTTCATAATAAAACTTCTTACAATGAGCCAGTCACATCCTTGTTATGTTAATGGTTTATCTATGAAGGTGTCAGTATAGCCTAGTATAGCCATGATGTTTAATAGATAACTTTCAAAAACTGCTGTCTAAAACCCTAGTTTGACTATGACTTTTACAAGCTTTGTGCACAGAGCAGTGGAAGAGGTAGATAAAGAGATAAAGATGAGACCAAAGGCACATTTAAAAGATGTGAGCAGTGATGGCAGACAGGTGGAAGTAAAGAGAGGGTCAGAGTGAGATGGATAAAGACAGAAAGTGAGAGAGAGAGAGCATGTTAGAACGACTCCCCTTACATAAGGTGACCACACCGCACTTACTGTGGTAAGGTCTCCGGAATGCCTCTTTGTCTCCATGGGTTACAGCGATCCCACCGGAATGCACAGAAGGAATTCCAGACAACCCCTCCATTCACCCACTTATACTCTCTCTCCCTCTCTCTCTCTCTCTCTCTCTCTCTCTCTCACACACACACACACACTCACACACACACACACACACACACACACAAACACACACACACGCACACACACACAATGCTAAACATGTTGATTAAATTCTAGTTGCCCACCTTTTTTTAAATCACATAATATGTACTTTTTGTGTTACAATAGTTAAAAGACAAGGAAAAGTTAGTGATTGCTTTATGACATCTGACCCAAAAAGTAAGGAAGAAAGAAAGAATACATGAATTTAAAAAATGTCCCATGTACATGTGTTAAAAATAATAGGTGAATATGTGTTAACAAATGTATAAGCAAATGTATAAATGTGTGTGTGTGTGTGTCTGTGTCTGCGTGTGTCTGTGTAGGCCACAGAAGTTGCGCTGGCCCAGTTTCCAGAGCTCTCACAGACCGAGCCTGTCATCGTCACTGCTGCAAATTGGCTGCCAGTCGGTACTCCAGATGAACCTGCTGCAGAAGTACAGCCTACTTAAACTCACCGCCCTGTTGGAGAAACACACACCAACCAATAAGCATGGCTTCAGCTGGTGAGTTCTGTGTGCGTCTGTGTATTTGTGTATATGTGAATATATTTTGTGTCCCTGCTGGCCTTATACAAATCTTCATCATGTAAGTGTCTCTTTGTGTTTGTCAGTGTCTTCCTGTCCAACTGTCCTGCTTGACCCCTGTTGAACATGGCTCTTTCTTTCTCTAACAACCTGCTTTTTGTTCTCTCAGTGCTCAGCCACAGCTTTCCATCTCTCTGTGTACATTTTGTGCTTTCCAACCTGCTTCTTCCCTCCTGTTCTCTTGTCTGTATCGTGTGAGGAAAACTATGTAAGAGAGAGAGAGAGAGTATTTTGGGTTGTGTCTTGCATTCTGTTCCCAGGAGATAATTATAGGGAGATGAAGCTACACTAACACAAGAGTCAAACCCCCCTGTCACATATGCAAACATACACGCGTGCACACAACACACACATAGCAATTATGGTATGACAAACACATGCAAACAGGTTGCACTCACTCAACACTATTTCTACTCTCATGTGTTACCAGGATTTCTGTGTTACTCTTCTTTTTCGGTCATACTGTATATTATGCAGCCTTATCTTTCCTTTCCTTGTTACCACTGCGCCCATCCATATTTCTCTGCTCTTTGCTCCACTCCACTTCCACCCCCACCCCCTTCCTGTTGACAGTGGTTATGTCAGAAACCTCTGCTATGACACACAAGGAGCTCTTGTGTGCCACTACAGGACTGTGCATTCCCACCTGTAAATATAACTCCTGCCTTCTGTCAGTCACATACTAAACAACACACACACGTATACACACATATATAAGGGACCTCTTTATTAACTCTTATAGGACCCCCATAAGTCTTTCAGCATGACAAAACTGGGTTGGTAACCACACCTAACACACACACACACACACACACACACACACACACACACACACACACACACACACACACATACCAGTGCAGTCCTTTTCCTGGCTCCCATTGTCTGCCTTTAGTGTTTATCCTCAAACCACCAAAGGCGGGAAATATGCTTCCATCGGCCTCTGGGCTTCTATGTGTTTCCTCTACACACACACATACACACAAAATCACAACCACAAACACATACACAGCAAATCTCTCATACAAACACACACATGTGCACACACTCACACACACACCTGACAGGTAAACAAAAGCACTTTGGCCATCTCCCCTCAGTGATAGAAGTCCACAAAGAAAAGTTCCACCTGTGTATCACATGTGCGCACACACTTTTTGCCATCTCTGCTGTGTGACACCTTATTAACACATCACTGCCTCGCGCTTGTGTTGAGCAGCGGGGTGGTTAGGAAAGCTTGCAACGTTCCACAGCCCAACAAAACGAGCTCTTGTTCATTCTGCAAGAAATGTTGTACAGCATGGAAAAATCTCAGAGGGGGAGAGAGAGAGTAACGGGAATCACAGAGAATAATAGAACAGGGAATCAGCAGTGGCTGAAAGCTTGCCCTTGTCTAAGATTTCAAGTATGAATGCCACTCCATAACTGAAACGGTCCAGTATGCTCTCAGCACACACACACACATACACACACACACACACACACACCCCAACCACCACTATAAGCTGTTCTTGTTATGTAACTACTCGTCACTAGTGAAGGGGTGGGTCAGCAAGTGTGCTTATGGGTCTGTTACATTCCTCTTGTTATTTATGTTATGTTTATGTTATATATGTGTGTTGTGTGTATGTGTCTGTGTCCATGTCACAGGGCTGTGCCTAAATTTATGAAGCGCATGAAGGTGAGGGACTACAAGGACAGGAATGTGTTTGGTGTTCCTCTGCATGTAAATGTGCAGCGGACAGGCCAGCCACTTCCGCAGAGCATCCAGCAGGCCATGCGCTACCTCAGGAGCCAGTGTCTGGACCAGGTCAGTGCATTTAAAACACACACACACAGAGTGAGAGAGAGAGAGAGAGAGAGAGTGAGAGAGAGAGAGAGAGAGAGAGAGAGAGAGAGAGAGAGAGAGAGAGAGAGAGAGAGAGAGAGAGAGAGAGAGAGAGAGAGAGAGAGAGAGAGAGAGAGAGAGAGAGAGAGAGAGAGAGAGAGAGAGGGAGTGCACATACACAATGCATGCTGGGATAAATACATTGAGGTATTCCTACTTACAATTGGAATACTGCCTGCACTTTTATACACTTTTAGGGTGTAAACTTATAGAAAAAAACAAGCACAAATATATACAGACTCACATAGAGTGTGTGAACTTCAGAGGACACACACGCATACACACACACGTGCAGACAATGCGTTACATAAATGTTTTCACATGCTGCAGGTCACTCTGTACACACACTTCAACTCATTTTTCCTCTCTCTCACTCACACATTAACACATTCAAACACAGCTGCATGTGATAGGGAACAAACATACACAGAGCCACAGGAAGTACACAAACACATGGCAGGGGTATTTTTTAGTGGAGGTGCTGTTGACCTGCTCCTCCAGCCTTTAAATAGTAAAGGGGTGTTTACCTGAACACTATCTACCTGACCCAGGCCACTGCAAGATCTACTGCCTCCATTGGGTAACCACCTTGGCCCACCATGAACAAGGTCACTGTACTTACTTAGAACAACCATTAATCAGGGACTGAAAGGCATGAGTACAGACATGTGTGACTTGTTCACATAGAAGTACAAAGCAGTACATGAACATACCTACACACTGACTAACATGAACCTGGCTACAGGGTTTACACTTAATGTCTGATATTCCTATCACTGAAAAGCAGGAATATGAATACAAAAGGATGCATGTCTTGAAACACTTGTAAAGACACAAACTTAGACACACATTGTCACACAAACAAAACTTCCAGTGACACATAACCACTTTGATGTGATGTACTTATAATCTGTGTGCAGTGTAGAATTTTACATGATTAAGACACTGATCTGCACACATCCACTTCAACCACCAAACAACACAATCACTTACAAATACACATAAGCACACATCTATCACAAACTGCCTCCAAGCGTGGGAAGAGGCAGCATTCAGACAAGGGGGGGGATCTACACTTGGAAGAATCTCTGGCTTTGTATGAAATGGAAAATAAGGGTTCTATTACATAATCACCATATTTTTAGACATCCGCTTATACAGTATTCATTCCTTCTTTTTCCATGTGAAGTGTTTTTTTTTTCATTTGTACTGAATATGACTGCAGTCAGGGCAAAGCAGAAAAACAGAGCGGAGTTGATTCTTAGAGGAGCTTCCCCGGGGCCTGGAATGTCTGTTGCTCACACTTGACAAATAACAGCCCATTTGACATGTTTGTAGCCATTCACAGAACATGAGTTTTCCAGCAGCCGAAAGAGTGCTGGCAATGTGAACCCTTTCACTGCATTCTTGACCTGCAGACTGACTCTCTTTGTATATGTGTGTCTGTGCGTGTGTGTGTGTGTGCATACAGGTGGGCCTGTTCAGGAAATCAGGAGTGAAGTCCCGCATCCAGGCACTCCGTCAAATGAATGAGGCCTGTGGTGCAGATGGGGGCGGAGTCAACTACGAGGGCCAGTCTGCCTACGACGTGGCAGACATGCTGAAGCAGTACTTCAGAGACCTGCCTGAACCCCTCTTCACCACCAAACTAGCAGACACCTTCCTGCAAATCTACCAGTGTAAGAGAAACACACACAGACAACCACACACCAAACCTACCTGCACATAAAGACACACTTCTCCACACATGCATACTTATTTATGTGTACTAAAAAAGTCCCTTATATAAATCATCTTAAACTACACCAAAATGACACATACCCAAGACCCCCCTTTCCACACTCTCTTACCTCACACATAAAGTATATGTGAAGGTAGTGAACACACACACACACACACACACACACAAACACACACACACACACACACACACACACACACACACACACACACACACACGCACACATACACTCACTGTTTCGTTTGGTATAAGGGGTTGATTGTGAAAGCCACACGAACAAACACACAGCGCAACCACAGGAAATACCTGTCAAATGATGTGGTGGCATATGCAGTAAATCAGTGCGTTCTGCTTCACCCTTCCTGGTTACTTAACACCCTTATCATCAATGGCAACATTAACCCCATAGTGGCCAGTAAACTCAAATGGTATGTTTAAGTGATTAAACCCTGACAGCCACTGAATCCTTATTTTGGCTTCTCAGTTCTGTGTAGCTCCAATCAATAACTGCAGCTGCAGAAGTTAGAATAGATTACATTTGGCCAACCAAAACCCAGCCATAAAGGACACTGGTTTGGTGTGTATGTGTGTATTTTTGACAAAGAGTTGGTTAAAAAGTTGTTGATACGAGGAAGGTACAAGAGAGGTTAAGTTATGTGTGAGTTTATGTGTTCATGCCACTGGCAAGGTATGATGAAGTTGTCTAAAAGGAACAAGTAAGCTTAGGTGCCCACTATCATAGGTGCCCACCTTTCACTCACACACACACACACACACACACACACACACACACACACACACACACACACACACACACACACACACTTTATGATGCCGACAGTCAGCAACAGTCATTATTGTCTCTGTAGTTAAAAAGAGAAATGAATGTATATAGTAAATATCGCCTCACCTTCCTTCAGTCTGTGGTTGTGAATATGAATTTTCATTGTTCTCACGTTTCCTCTTTCCCTGTCTTCTATCTCTTCTCTTCTGTCTGTCTGCTATCTATTCTTTATTACATTCTGTCTCTTCCTTGCGCTCTGTCTCTCAGACATGCCAAAGGAACAGCGTCTACAGGCAGTTCGTGCAGCAGTGCTACTGCTGCCAGATGAGGCTCGTGAGGCGCTTCAGACGCTCCTGTGTTTCCTAAGCGATGTGACGGCCAGTGTTGCCGACAACCAGATGACCTGCACCAACCTGGCTGTGTGCCTAGCCCCGTCTCTCTTTCACCTAAACACTCTGCGCCGCGACAGCTCGTCACCCAGGTATGGGAAGTAAGAAAATGATTAGCCAAAACTGGGGTATGGATGTGTGTATGTGTTAGGGAGAGGCTGGGCTAGAGGTGATGACTATGTTTTTGGTTGTGTCCATGTGGTGGACCAGTGGTTGTCTTCTGTATGTTTTGATGGCGTCATAGCTCTAGGTACTGTCACGTGTCAGTAACCACATGCTGAATGTGTGTGTGAATGTATGGCCAGGACACACCCCACCTTCACCCTCTTGAACTTCCTTTATTGATCAAATCAAACAGACAGCCTTAAGTACTGTCCTAATTGTCTTGGGAAGTTTTGTTAATACCATATAATTGCACAATGCAGCCAGTTACATAACAGACAATACATGGCAATGCCCCAACTCAGGAAGGGAAGTCGCTTCACAAAGCTGAAGACAGGATGGGAAGAGAGAAGGGGTAGAAAGACCGAGGGGAGGATAGAGAGAAAAAGAGAATGAGTGTAATAGGGTCAATGAAAGAAAATATGAGAGAGGGAGAGTAAGTGTGTGTGTGTGTGTGTGTGTGTGTGTGTGTGTGTGTGTGTGTGTGTGTGTGTGTGTGTGTGTCTGTGAGAGAGAGAGAGAGAGAGAGAGAGAGAGAGAGAGAGAGAGAGAAAGAGAGAGGGAAAGTAAAATACACCAAAAATGGTGGAGAGGCAATACTGTGTTTAGAATATTTATTTTTTATTTATTGTTTTTTGTGTTATTATATAGAGCGCCACACCAAGATGCCTTATACATTCCAACTCTCTGTGTCACATAGAAGTGTGAGTGTATGTGTGAGTCTCTGTATGTGTGTGTGTGCAGTGTCTGTATATTTATGGATTTGTGTTCTACAGAGTGATGAACAGGAAGCAGACCCTGGGTAAACCTGATCAGAGGGACTTGAATGAGAATCTGGCTGCTACTCATGGTTTGGCCCACATGATTCAGGAGTGCCGCAAAATCTTTCAGGTAAGTTACCTCCAACCCAGGCAGTTGTTTTACCCAGGTAGTTCTTCACCTCACAAAATGTATTGATGAACGAAGCATACATTGATTTATATGTGTTTCACTGTACACCCCCCCGCCCTTTCTGTCAAGCACACACACATACAGAAGTATGCAACACACACATGAGCATGTTGGTTAAAATCTTTCTGACTGCCTATTTGAATACTACACTAACACACCTATCTTGACATTTACAATGCAGGCACAGTTATATCACATTCTGTTATTTACATAGCCAAGCCTTCCATGTCCGCAATAAATCCAAAACCTACATAGCAAATACCAAGGTACATTGTTAACACAAAAATAGGCATTTTAATCAAAGCTGTATACCCTGGAGCATTTGCATCATCTTTTTGTTACCCAACCCTACACAGACGGTCTTTGTATTGGAAGGTAGGCTCATCATAGTTTGTTCATGAAAAGCCATGTCGACTCACACCAGGCTTTTTGGCAGGGTGTTACTAGCTGCTGCTAGTCTCCGGTGGAGATTTTTGGTTGTTGTGCAACAGAGGTAGGGGATTTGCAAAGCTGATTACACTCACCTAGAGCGTTTTGCCCGGATGTTATTTGCTCCACATTTTCAAACAAAGGAACTTCTCTTGTTTCTAGTTGGTTGTTTTTGGGGCCAGTCAAGGCCTTCCAGGAATGCCAAAGACCATTATTATGTAAGGTTGTGACCTTGTCTGAGGATATGGCAGAAAAAGCATGCCACTAAACAACAGCTTGCCTCTGCCCCAAACCCCCACCCCCATCCATGCCACCCCAGTCCCAACCCAAACAAACTTTGGCTGACCTTGCATGGCAAGGCCAATGGGAAGCTCTTGATTGGATAAGTGCTAAAATAATGACCGCTGGCAAACAGAGAGACCAAACAACGGCAGGTTCCAGTCCAGGCACTGCCTGTCTGCAGTGACACTAATTATTATCAGGCAGGCTTCAGCCTCTACAACGCAGGGCAAAAGCATCCACTGCCAGAAATTAGCATCTGTGCTCATCTTTATCTTTGAGCTTTGTGAACACAGTAGAAATGCCCCAGTAGCTTACGTACTTCCTCGCCCTATCTAGATTGGTTTTCGCCTTTGATAACTGAATGATCTCTGCTAATACTTAGAACAAGGCACCAGGTGTCTGACTGGAAACATGACGGAAAGAACAGGGTGACTTAGAGCAAATAGAAAACACACAGCTACCATACTAGACTAATGGAATCCCTCCCTTGTTCAAGGCAGATTTATTGTGGTTTGACATTTCCAGAAATTGTGCCAGAATATCTTAAGCTGCTAATGTGACTGTGTACTTTGTTGATGTAATGGCCACAAGCTCATAGTCAGATTGATTTCAGATTGATTTCTGATGATATTGGCTAAATTACGGGATGTCCCACTTGAATTCGCAAATATTTTTAAAACGCAAACAACTGGTTGTCATCAAGACATCCAAGACATCAAGATCTTCTTTGCCAATCTTTGGCTCTGTACTTTGCAGATTCCCGAGGAGATGAGTTGTTGTAGGAACTCATACGTGGAGCAGTGCCTGAGCCCCATGAAGATGGAGGAGCTGTTGGAGAGATGTGGGCCGCATGGCTACTGCAACCACCTGAGGGAGAGTTTGGACGCCGTGCTCAAGGAGGCGAAGGACAAGTTCCGGGGCTACGACAGTGTCTCCACACCTGAGCCTGCTGAACTTGCCTACAAGAAGGTACTGGGTGAAAAAACACACCACACACGTACAGCCTTTTCTTGTATGTAGTAACATGACATCCAGCGTTGTCAGCATTCTAGACAGACATCAGATTTTTTTTTAAGTCAGTTTGGTCCTCTTTCAGCTGCTGTTTGGGCTAAATCTAAATATTCCATCTAAAAGTTGTGTAATCCTTAAATCCCGTTTTCATACAACGATATGCTGTCTTCTTTGCTTGTTTAGCTCCTCTCTGCATGTATCCTCTATCTCTCTCTGGTGATTGATGGACAAGCCTGTGAAACAGGCTGGATGTCCGTGTGAAAGCGACAAAACCTTGTTCTGTTCCCAGCATCCTTTCTGGCTTATTGCCAACCATGACATCACTCTTGATGTTGCTGTGCTGTGTTGTGTGCCCCTCTGCACTCTATTTCCTGTTCCCCACATACCATGCCTCTCATGCTTCCCACCACACACTTCCTGCTCAGGCAGAACACTCCTTTAAGGTGAAATCTCTGTCCCAAATCACTTCACCTCTCTAACATGTAGTGTGATGTCAAGGAAGAAAGCGAGAAAGCAATTTGGTAGAGCATGTCATACATTTCAAACTTTATACATGGTGGCTTGGTCCAAAATAAAGGCATGTAAGATTTTAAGTTGTAGTAACTTGTAAAAACAGCTAAACAGAATGAGATCTTTTATCAACAATAACCCTGAAAACTGTTACAGGAAAAAATAATATTGCTTCGTATGCTGTTTCCCATGTGGAAAATAAATGGAAAACAATACAGTTGTTATATACACTTATATATGTTACATTAATCCTATAAGTTGCACAAATTTACAAATCTATTGCGTTACGCAAATTTAACCAAAAGTTTCATGTAAAAAAGTACAATTAATGTTTTCCATATGGGAAAAAATATATAATCTAATTTGTTGTTTGAAATTAGAAGATTGGAGGTATGTAACCAAATATTTCCCTTGGCCCTTTTCCTCAGATGCATGATGGTTCTCCACTGCGGCTCTGGAAGGCGACTGTGGAGGTGCCTGCATCGGTAGAGGAAGTGCTCTCTCGGGTCCTGCGTGAGCAGCAGCGATGGGATGAGGACCTGCTGGAGGGCCGTGTGGTTGAAACTCTCGAGGAGCGTGCTGAGGTATACCAGTACGTCCGCAACAGCATGGCACCCCACCCACCCAGAGACCATGTGGTGCTTAGGTAAGAACTGGTCCTATCTGTCAAGAGACATGAGCTGCACATTATCAACTAATCAACCAGTCCGTCGGTCTCGTTGTCTATGTATTGTTCTGTCTATTTCCCTATATACTTTTAAGATTCTGTGTACTGAAACAGTATTCTGTGTACATTTTTACTGGAACTTTAAAATATCAAGCAGCCATTCAATTACTTTGAATTGGATCGAGAGTTGAAAATTCAACAAAACGTCTGACATTGTGCATGTGTGAATTTGTGTGTGTGTGTGTGTGTGTGTGTGTGTGTGTGTGTAATTTAGGACATGGCTCACGGACTTGCCCAAAGGTGCGTGTGCACTGATGAGCGCATCGGTTGATCACGACAGGGCTGCAGTGATGGGGGTGCGTGCAAATGTCCTGACCTCTCGCTACTACATGGAGCCCTGCGGCCAAAACAAGACCCGCCTCACACACATCTCCAGGGTGGACTGCCGGTGAGCTCGACAACATAACCTGCACAAAGATGTTTACATGTACACATTTTAATTCCAAAATTTAAGGCAGGTTTTTTCCAGTTCTGCACTGCGAAAGAAAAACTTTTGATCTGGGAGGGACTATAGTATCCATTCCGCTCACTGTGCTGATCTTATACACCTATAAGTCTTATACACCTACTGGATACTGTAGGTAGCCCATTTGTGCTGCATCACACAGACTTAGCTAACCATGTCTTCCTCTCTCACACACAGGGGTCGATTTCCAGAGTGGTACAATAAGCTGTATGGACACCAGTGTGCTGCAGAGGTAGTCCGGATCAGAGACTCCTTCACCTCCCCGATGGACAAATAAATCCTTCCCTCCTTCACCTTTCCGTTGAGTCTTTGTTTTTCTGAGGGCCTACAGAGAAAAGAAGACAACAGTAATCACATAAAAGACTCTTCAGTCAACATCCCTTAACAGACTCAGTGACTAGAGAGTATTCATGGATAACATTGGCATACAGTTGTTTGTTTATCTCTACACACCACGTGATTGAGAATTCCGAGGCAAAACAACAGCCCAGGACTGGAATAGACACGTGACTGTTCGTGTCTTGCACTGTGACATCACCTTCAGAGTGTGCACTCAGCCTGACCCGTCTAGGGTTGTCGGGAGTATGCCAAAATTTGATGAGGAGGACAGGGGTAATACAGCTTCTGGGAAGCAGAATGGACTATGTCTACAAAACATGTGCGAATGTATGTGTGTAGGAGTTTGGGAGATACGTCTGTGTTGGGGGGGGGGGGGGGGGGGATGCAATGTCTGTCTATGTGTAGAATGTGTGACTGAGAGACAAATGAGATATATTCCATGCACTGGCTTTCTGCTGCAATATACAGTAGTATACAACACAAATATTATTAGCAATGTGTATGTGCGTATACATGTTTATGTGTTCATCACTGTTTCAGAATAGCGGTCTCATAGTAAAAGTGGTTCTTTCATTAGTGGGACGACACCAACTTTTGAAGAGTTGGTGAACAAGTGACTGGATGTGTGTGTGTTTGTGTGTGTAAATGGTTGTGTGGTCACTTGTTAGTATGTGTAAACGTGTTGTGTGGAGGTTGCTTTTTGTGTATGTTGGCGTGTCTGTGTGTGTCTGTGAGCCTTGCTGACAGAACATAAAAAAACACAAAGGTGGCTGGAACACCTTAGGTTTAGGAGGTAGGAAGGGTAGACTGATTTGTGACTGAGAGTTAAACAGCGCTGTAGTTAAGTAGGTTAGTGCATATGTCTGGCTAATTCATGGGCTTTCATCTTTAGAGTTAAAAGAGAAACCAACACATGGATGGACCAAAATCTTCACAATAAAGCTTAATGACCAATAGCCATATATGCCACTGTGAAGAGTAAATCAATAAGGTAATAAGTAAATAACAGTGATGAGGGGGAGGGTGTAACAGTAAACAATGTTGGCTAACAACAGTGGTTAAGTGTGACATGTTAATGGTTTAGTGTGATGTTTTATCATTTCTTTTTTTTTTCCTTTGGATTTGTTTGAAAATAGCTATTGTCTATTGTATTTCATGAGCCAATGCATTTTTGCAAGAAAAGAAGTGATGGAAGGGATGGGAGAGAGAAACAGAGAGGAAGTAAAGAGGAGGTCCTTTTATAAAGGTAAAGATATTACAGGTTTTACTGTAAGGGAGTTGGACTTGTGGACAGACAAAGGGTAGAAAAGATCAATTTTAATACTAAGAAGGAAAAAAATAAATAACTGTCAGCTTCTTCATTGTGTGTACTTCTGTTTCAATGTTAACGTAAAAATGAAGTAAAAGACTAAATAGTAACAAAACATACACTTCCATTTATCCTCCAAGATCCAAGAGCGATTTTGCATTGAAATCTAAAATTATTTTGCTCTGCCTTGTGTAGTGTTCTAAACGTTTATGTACATTAAACATGTATGCCACCTAAGCAATGATAACGCATGACAATGAACGTTAATTTAAGCATTCTTGTATTTATACCTCAAATATAATGCCATTTTTGTACCATGTTATTGTAAATGTTACATTTTAAGTTACAAAAATGAAAATGTAAATGGTTTATCTTTTTTATTATTAATATTATTTCTGTACAGATTAATCATGGCCTGTGCACTATTAAATGTCTAAAAATAGACAAAAGTCTTTTTATTCTTCACATGGTATCGTTGTTATTAAAAATTGTAAATAATAAACTAGTAGAAAATGTATGTAATGTAGTAGAACAGTAGTGTGTGCTATGCCCCATCATTGCTGTTCAGATGGATGTGTAGTTTATGAAATACTTCGAGATGCACTTTAAGGGTTCCCCAAAGCCCTGGTCTAAATTCCCAGAAGGTTTTGCTAGTAGGCTCATATGTCAACAGATGTAGGGACACTGGAAAAATCACAGTTAGCAGGTGGGCTTGGCAATGACATGTTAACATGCTTCTACCGATTAGGGTAGATCCTAAAATCACTACATAAATACAAGGAAACAACAAAAGACTCATTCGTGACTCCTTCCGATTACGAACTGTCAATGAGAGGTAAAAAGTAAACGTTGATTTCAAAGATTTCTGCCCAGTCTGACTGTGTGACTAATGCTTATGTGTAATGCTTATGCTTAATATATTAGCCAGAGAATCTGTATAGTATACAAAGCATGACCTGACTTTTTCCATACTCTGAGCTACAATGGTATATGAATGTCTTCATCATGTAAAGACTGGTTACACAAGACACACTATCCTTATGCTGTGCTGAGATAGCAATTAGTCTTGCCCCACCAGTGGCTTAACAGAAAGAGTAAGAGGCCTTTTTGCCTGCAACGGATTACAGCATTCCCTCCTTTCTTTCCCTCCCTCACTCTGGAAAACATCATGTGCAGTGGCGGAGGATGGCAGCTGCATAGGCTGGTTATCTCAAAGGCTGATGCTTACATAACGGATCCATACTGTGCAAACAAAGAAGGCACTGTGGCCACAGGGTCCAGGGCTGGACACACGGAGTCTCTCCCTCTCTGTATTTTATAGCTCCAATGGTCATAAGCTACTGGGGGTTTAAATAATGTCAAATAGCATTATAAAGGCATGGACAACAGAAATTATTGTTGAAAAAAAAGATCTATGGTGCCCACTGACAACACATGACTAGTTACCCCCAGATAAAATGACCTGAAAACAACAACACCCACCCAGTAACGCATGCTTACAAGTGTTTACAAAGCTAAGTTGTGCTCTCACACACAAAAATGGGCAGAGACTCTCGGTTAGGCTTCTGCTGGGAAACTAAACATCTCCCTGAGCAGATAACATGGGCCTAACGCAGGCAGCACAGATCACATTCCTGTCCCCTCCTTTGAGAAAGGAGTGGAGGAGGTTTCCCACATTGATAAATGCGGAGGATGACGATGCTGACGTACGCATGGGTAAAGGAGGGGTACAACAGCGGTGGGATTCTTAATTCAAACTCTCCCTCTATTGTCATGCAATCTGTGTTTATAGTTAAATTGTATTTATTTATTTTTGGCAATTGCTAAGGCAGAAAATCTGTTATGGCTGGCACAATTTTTGAAACCACTAACTCATATAGCCGATATGCACTGTCCTTTTTTACACCAATTTTCAGCTTTTAAAACTAGAACTAGAATAAATATATGCATCACATACATAATGCAAACTTACAATGTAATGTTAACTGTAACTAAACTGTTTTAAATACTTTAATGATCTTAATGAATATGTCTGTGACCTCAGCTTAAAAGAAGGTCAAAGCTTTGTGCTTAGTATTTTGTTGTCACCCTAACCAATGTGTTCCATGACATGTAATTTATTTCATTTTGCAAGGACACGTCACTGGTGAATCTGTTTAGTAGGTCCAAGAAAGTTGAGGTGATCATGTGCTGAAATGGTCTACATTTCCTCAAGCCCTATGAGTTCTCAGGACATAACCAACACTGCCATCATGTGGCAATGAAGAGATCTGAGCTCCTTACAGTTACTGCCTCATGTCAAGAGCATATTCTACAAGATTTACTGTCACAACCCTTAGCAAAAAGAAGTTTATTCAAGTTTACTTAAGTATACTTATTTTATACTAAAACTGAGGAAGTATACTTGAAGTTGACTTTTATAAACTATATTTTATATACTTATAGAATAGTATAGTAAAGTATACTTGGCTTATACTAAAACTTCTAAACAAAGTGTAAGACTAAGTACATTTATACTTACACTTATACTTTAAAATGAAAACATATACTTTTCCTTTAGTGGAGTTTAAAACTTAACAGTATATAGTATGTGTGTTCAATTGCATTATCTTTATGTACCTTAAAATCATACACAAAAACAGAAGTGCAACGCGATACCACCCAGTCAGCTGGAAGAAGCTGAACAACCAGCTCATTAGAGCTAACATAGCGAAATGGACCATATAGAAGATATTTGGAGGATGACGCAGCAGCAGGACTGCCAAGTAGCTAGCTCAATAAAGTCAATTCAAATGTTTTTTTCTGTTTTTGTGTATGATTTCAAGGTACATAAAGATAATGCAATTGAGCACACATAGGCTACTATATACTGTCAAGTTTTAAACTCCACCATTATATTAGATTAATATATAAATTAAATGCTAAGCACAAGTCAATGACTTGGCTAAAGGAAAAGTATATGTTTTCATTTTAAAGTATAAGTGTAAGTATAAATGTACTTAGTCTTAGACTTTGTTTAGAAGTTTCAGTATAAGCCAAGTATAGGCTACTTTACTATACTATTCTAAAAGTATTATAAAAGTCAACTTCAAGAATACTTCCTCAGTTTTAGTATAAAATAAGTATACTTATAGTAAACTTTAATAAACTTCTTTTGGCTAAGGGTATGCCAAGAAAATAAATGAAAAGAACTCATAAAACTTTTTTTTTACAAGGAAGCACTTTAGATCTCAGTTCACAGTTATACATGAAAATGTGCAATTTGTCCTTTTATTTTCTCTAGTAAGGAAGTATTTGATTTCATTGGTCTTTGTTTTTGTTTGTATGTTTGAAAATATATCAAACTTGTTTTCAACATTATGTCTTCTGATTTTGTAAATGCATTACACTGTGTACATACAGTTTGAGTAAACTTTAAGAGTACTTTAAGGAGGATATTTCAAGTACATAAATAGTAAGTCATGTCATGGGCTAGAGGCTAAGGAGCTCGACCTGCAGCCAAAAGGTCACAGGTTCAATACCCAACACCAACAGGTGGGTGCAGGGAGTGAATGAACAGTTCTCTCCTCCATCCTCCCCTGTGACTGAGGTACCCTGAGCATAGTCACATGGGTGATGGGTTAAAAGCAGAGGCTGAATTTTGTTGTGTGTGCTGTGCTGTGTGATCAGAATGGGAATCTCTTCATTTATTTTATTACTTTATAATAAACTAAAAATAGGAACTTGAAGTACATAACTAGTACAATGGCAGTATATAAATAAGTGTACTTGTGGTATACTTTAAGTATACTAGAGGGATATACCAAGTATATTGATAGTATATAGATGAGTGTACATCTTGTATATTTTAAAGTTTACTTTTGTAAACTTAAAAATAACTTTAAATTATACCTAAAGAATACTTTTATAAACTTAAAGTGCTCCAAATTAATATTAAAAAGTATTAAATTAGTATACTTTCTAGTAAACTAAAAGTACATGGTCTGTTGTATACTTTCTATACTTACACTTATACTGAAGTATACTTCATAAAATAAACTTTAAGTATACTACTTTTTGCTAAGGGAAGACCTCACACTACAACACTTTAATGATATTACCCAAATCAAACCTTTTCTTTTACTGGTTTCGTTTTACTGCTTACATAGAGTAATTCTGAAACCCACCATCAGGCTGAGGGATATGTATGATGGAATCCACCTACACAAGAATAGCGTGAGAACTTTTGCAAAATCCCTTTAAGACAGTGCCCTTGGTCGCAACCTTAACACCCCACTCCACCACCTACGTTCTGCATCCCACACAACAATACAAACCACCTCTTTCATTTGGCCAGCACTTTCTGGTGCAGAGACCAGCAGCCTGTCACTCTCCAACCATTAACCATGAGAGGAGAACCCAGACCCACCCCCAAAGACAAAGAAAGCCAGAGCCCCACCCCTAGCAAAAAGTAGTATACTTAAAGTTTATTTTATGAAGTATACTTCAGTATAAGTGTAAGACCATGACTTCCCCATTCAGTATACTTTTATAAACTTTGGTTATTTTACTGGTTTACTTGTTGTTATACTTTCAGTTTGCTTGGCATATTACTTGTAGCTTACTATTTATATACTTGAATATACTCCTTAAAGTACTCTTAAAGTTTACTCAAACTGTATGTACACAAGAGTGTGATGCATTTACAAAATCGGAAGACATAATGTTGAAAACAAATTTGATATATTTTCAAACATACAAACAAAAACAAAGACCACCCTTAGCAAAAAGAAGTTTATTAAACTATATGTATACTTATTTTATACTAAAACTGAGGAAGTATACTTGAAGTTGACTTTTATAAACTATATTTTATATACTTATAGAATAGCATAGTAAAGTATACTTGGCTTATACTGAAACTTATAAACAAAGTCTAAGACTAAGTACATTTATATTTATTCAATTTATTCAATTGACTATCTAATGCCAGATATAGAATAGCATAGTAAAGTATACTTGGTTTATACTGAAACTTATACACATAAGTACATTTAACTTACATTTATATTTATTCAATTGACTAAAGGAAAAGTATATGTTTTCATTTTAAAGTATAAGTGTAAGTCTTAGTATAAATGAAGTATAAATAGGCATGATTAGAGGCTCAATTTATTCAACTCAACTGACTGTGGTTGTTTCCCTTTCAGGGCATTCTGTGTAATGCCATAACCCACCGTGACACGTGTCACACAACATTTAATGGTTCAGCATTTTCCATGTTTTTTACTTCAGTGTTTATCTCATGAAGTCCCTATGTGACATTGTGCTATTTGGAGGCATTTACCAACCCTAATGAAAACACAAGACATATTTTTGTGCATATAAGGTGTTGGAAACACGTTTATTACAAATATCTATATATTAATTTATTTATTTTAGCTCTGTATTGTGTCCTATATGCGAGTCCAGTCTCTTCATAATTTAGGCTGGACGTCCATCTGCCTGACTTTTCCCTCACTGCTTCAGGCTTCATTGTCAACTGATGCACCTCAGGTAGCTGCAATGAGGCAGAAGGGGTCACACCATCCTTCCGGTCAGACATCTCTCTCACAGCCTCTCTCCGCTTCAAACAATCACGAAGCACTCTCCTCCTCTCCTCCTCCACCTGAACTTGTACTTCTTGTGCAGCCAGGTATTTTGCAACTTTAGCTGTCATGAAAGTGATTAAAATGCAATCAATTAGGACAGAAACTAAAAGGACCATACGCCATGTGCCAAAAGAAGACAAAGATGGACGAAGGACAGTAAGGAAGGAAGGAAAGAAGAAAGAAGAAGAAGGAGATGAGGAGCTTTGCTGTGGGCAGAGTGCTGATGATATGATACTTACATGCTCTCCTTACTGCAGCCCATCTCCGGACAAACCACATGATCAGCATATCCCTCCTCTCCTCCTCCAGCTAATGCCTCACTTCAGTGGTCAGTCGGACCCGCTTGTCTGCCTCCAGAACTAGCTGTGTCTTGACAGAAGTTCAGGTCTGGTATCTATACCAGTAAAGGGGAAGGCGGAAGACATTCAGGGGAGCCTCTTTCATGAGTGACTCTGTGCTGACATTGGCCTTCTCTGCAGACTTGGTCACATCAGCATGGTAGATACTCATTGCCTCAGGGGTGGCCATTTTAAGGGTCTTGAAGCCTTTTTCTTCTTCTTTCTTCCTGTTGTCCATCTCCTTGCTCTTGCTGGGCATTTCTCTCCCATCTTTCCCCTCCTGCATAGCCATCTCTGAGTTGGCGGTCTTGCCCACACGATCTTCTTTGGGCACTGACACACAGCAGTTGAAAATAGCACAGAGTTTCATCATTAGCAACCTCTCTCTTTGGTGTCTGCAATTAGACTGAGCCCTAAAAAAACATTATCATCAAACCTGCCAATAAGGGTAGCGTAGCAGTCATTATGGATCGAAACCAACACCTTTGTGAGGCCTACAGACAACTAAATCACCCAGAATACTACCAGAAACCAATACATGTACAGACCATACTCATGATACAGAAAATCAGAAAATCCTGTGCACCCTGAAAGAGAAAAAAATCATTAACCACAAACAACACACATACTTGGTAACCCAATCCCACACCCACACAGGTTGCATTTACTTCCAAAAATACACAAGGACCCCATGCATTTGAGCAAACTGTACCACCAGGCCATTCCTAACCCTAGTTCCATCATATCGATAGTGACATTGATTCATATCACACTGCTGAATTCATTAATCACTTCTTAAACCCCATCTCCAAAAGACATCCCAGCTACATGTAAGACACTTATCAATTTACCAACATAATAAATCAATTAATTTTCCCTACTACAGCCTACCTTGTCATCATGGATATACACTAACATCGAAACACAAGCAGGCCTCCAATATGTTCCAAACATACCCTGACAGAACGGTTACAACTACTTCAGATTAATCTAACACATAATGATTTTCAGTTTAATTCAGAATTCTTTCTCCAGATCAATGCCACAGCCATGGGAAAGAAATTTGCCCCACCTTATGCCAACCATTTAATGGCAGTGTGGGTGGAGGAGGCGTTAGCCAAATGCCCCAAGAAACCTCTTCACTATTTCTGCTATGTGGTACATCCAGTTTTGTAGATGAGTGAAATGGTTTTTAATATCCTAATTAACTGTATTCGATTGCGTTGTATATGTATGTAGGAATGGAATGATCTATTGCACAGGGCCACCAATCAGGTGTTGAAAGCTGCGTCTCACCTCAGCTTTGATAGATCAGAGGAACCTGCGGGAATAACTTATAACTCTTTAGCAAGGTCTGTTTCAGATACATCAGGATCTATCCGTTTACAGGGTTGCCACACCTTAGTTAACATCAAATCCAAAGACCTTTCAAAGACTTTCGAGGACCCAAATTCTCACACTCAAGCTTGGACCTAATGCACTGATAAATTTCAAGTGTGATGCATGGTTAAATCATGTTACAAAAATTGTTTTAGTTTTGGTCATATGACAGATGTGGTGTGTCATTTTTTCATAAGACTGATGAATATGCTATCCTATACTAAATTCTAAAATGAGCTGAAATAAACTTCTGGATGAAGTTGACTGAAAGAAGCTTATCACGAATGTTTTTTGTTTATTAAACATACTTTATAGTACACACAGTATATCACCTTATCACCTAAAAACACCACCCAAGGAATTAAATAAACATGAACACGACTAAACAGTGTTAAACAATAAATTAAATAAATAAAATATCTCAACTGATGATGCAATCTCAACAGCCCTCCACTCAGCCCTTACACACCTGGACACCAGAGACTCATATGTTAGAATGCTGTTCATTGACTTCAGTTCAGCATTCAACACAATCGTCCCCCAGCAACTCATACTCAAACTAGACAGGATGGGGATCAACACCTCAATGTAGAACTGGCTGCTGATTTCCTGACAGGAACATCGCAGGCAGTACGGCAGCCACACCTCCAGCACCGTCATACTGAACACGGGGGCTCCTCAAGGATGTGTGCTGAGCCCCCTCCTCTTCACTCTGCTGACCCATGACTGCACATTATCACACAGCTCCAACCTCTTCATCAAGTTTGCGGATGATACAACTGTGTTGGGTCACATCAGCAACAATGATGAGACACACTACAGGAGCGAGGTGAGCCGCCTGGTCAAGTGGTACAGTGAGAACAACCTCTGCCTGAATGTGGAGAAGACAAAGGAGATTGTTGTAGACTTCAGGAGAGCGCACTCACAGCACGCATCCCCCTCACCATCAATGGAGCTGCCATGGAGAGAGTAAGCAGCACCAAGTTCCTGGGCGTGCACATCTCTGAGGACCTCTCCTGGTCAAAAAGCACTGCATCACTTGCCAGTAAAGCCCAACAGTGACTCTACTTCCTCCGCAAGCTGAGGAGAGCCAGAGACCCAGCTCCCATTATGAGCAACTTCTACAGAGGCACCATAGAGAGCATTCTCATCAGCTGCATCACTGTGTGGTATGGCACCTGCACCGCGTCCTGCTGGAAAAAGCTACACCGAGTAGTGAGAGCAGCTGAGAAGATTGTGGGTGTCTCACGCCTCTCCCTGCATGATATCTACCACACCGACCTCCCCCACAAAGCCCTCTGCATTGCGGATGATCCCACCCACCCTTCCAACAGCCTCTTCAGTCTGCTGCCATCAGGAAGGAGACTGAGGAGCCTACGGACCAGGACCAGCAGACTGAAGGACAGCTTCATCCACCAAGCTGTCAGGATGCTGAACTCTCTCCCTGCCCTGCCATCCCTCCTGCATCTGCCCCCCCCCCCCCCCCCCCCCACACACACACACCACTTTCCCCCTTTCCTGTTGTTCTTAGTGTAAGTGTCCCAGTCTGGTGAAACTTACCTAAGGCTGAACTCTCTCCCTGCCCTGCCCTCCCTCCCCCCTCTCACCCCCACATACACCTCTTCCCTCTCCCGTTGTTCTTAGTGTAACTGTCCCAGTCTGGTGAAACTTACTTAAGGCACATTCCTCTCCTCCACACCAAGGACACATCTGTCTCCTGTGCAGTTCCTTTCCCAATGCTCCACAGCACTTTTTGTGGGGGAACTATTACCATTAAGCACTTCTTACAGCTCTATCTAAACACTAGCAGTGTTTTCTGACATATTGACTTTAGGTCCCTCAAAACTCTTCCGTGTAATGAAGGCTAAGGCCATTTCTGATTAGTTCAAATGATTGCTCTGGTCTCCCATAGCTTCTGGGAGAGATGTTGGCCCCCACATGATATTCTTTTGAATAAATCTGCCCATCAAGCTCTTAAAGACCTGTAGACATGTGGCACCATGGGCTTGTCTGTCTGGAAATGTGTAAAGAATGGTATTACTTTCTGGCTCATAGATATGACTGGGTCTTCAACAACCCCCTTAACAGCTCCAAAGGATTTTGTGCCAGGATTCAGACAGATCTGGCAATCCATTCTTTGTATTCATCTTTAGTTAGACAACTTTCCTGGAATTTACATTTCTCAAATAAAATGTTAAAATGTTTTCCAAATTCAAGGACTTACAAGGATTTCAAGGACCTGTGGCAACCCTGTTTACCTTTTCCAGCTGAATGAAGGAAGCACTTATAAAATATGTAGCAGCTGAAAGTTGATTATTACCAACAATGTGTTGACTCAGTGTGAACACTGCTGAGTGAAGTCCCCATTCTTTGCCACTGGACATCACAACCTCTCCTGTATACTGGACAGTTTTCAAATAACTGTTTAAGACAGCTTTCAAAGACAGTGTACTCTGCCTCATGATATGCCACCTGTGTCTTAAACCTAACAAAACTAAAAGTAAACTGTTAGTATTGGCAATGCCTTCACTCTACTAACAATCACACTGTAGCTAAACTTACAATGTGTCAGATTCTTCTGTAAGCACAGATTCTCCTGGGATATGTCACGTTGTGAGGCTCCTGGTAATCATTAGAAGTGCCATCTTCCTCTTCCTCCAACTAAAGTCGAGGTCTCTTGTTGGGTGAAACCCTGGACCCTTAATTGGTGTAGATGCCTAGCCTGGGCACGCCCATACTTCCGGTCATGCTGCATTTGAATTTCACGTGCAACTAAGTCTGGCCAAGCTCCCATTCTACACCGTTTCTACATTAACAGAGAAACGGGGACCAATGAAAATCTAGCATTTCAAAAAGGCAATGACGTGGTATTTTAGTGACCGAAAATCTATCTCAGTCACTGTCAACATGGCGAACATGGAGCAGCGGCAAGATTTCAATGCAGCTGTAGCTGCTGTTTTGGAAGAATTCCAAGAAAGGTTTTCTCTGCAAATAGAGCAAAGGGCAGCCCTTGAAGCATATATTGCAGGAAAGGACATTTTCGCAATGCTACCGACTGACCTAGCTAAAAGTTTGCACCAAGTACAAATATCAATGCAAACACAATGTAGTTAATGCCTTTATCTAAGCCAGTTTAATTTCTTGCATGTTTGTTTTAAGTATTAACCCACATTTCATTAACACTGGTTAAAACAATTCTAGCTAACATGGCTGAGGGTAAGGATATGGGGGTACCTCTTAGCTTTGATCATGGTGCTGATGCAGTGTGTGTGGAACGGGGCAAGCTATTGGAAGAGATGGAATCAACTCCAGTTAGGAGTGTTCATGCAATAGGAAATCCTGTATCATCCTCCATGTACATGGTCACTGATTTACCCACACCCACACAGCACATGCCTTGTCTGAGGAATTTTCCAGGCCAAGGGAGAGGTGTTATTGCAGTAGGTCATCCTGTATCCTCATTCACTCACATGGACACTGATGAGTCTTCTAGTCCATGGGTAAACATTACAGACATAGGGTCTCTCATTACACAGTTAGCTCACCAAATAGGCAAGAACATCGCAAGTCAAATGCATAAATCTGTTAATAGTCAATGTAGCCAACCCACTCCCACACCTAGTGTGAACATGGGCCAGTGATGAAGACACATGTCAAAGAGCCACCGTACTTCAGGGGTGATGGGACTGACAAGCACATGGTGCACGAGTGGGAAGAAATTATGGATGTCTACCTGAAAAAGAGAGGTGTTCCACTGCAAGAGTATTGTCAAGAAATAATGTTCAGACTGAAGGGAAAGGCTAGAGACACTGTCACAGTTACCCTGCGTAGTATTCCATCTTTACAGCCTGCTGAGAATTCCAAGCTGATTTTTATAACATGCTTCCTCTGACTGGATAAACCTCAATGGACTACTGGATCCGCTTGAATAAAGCTGTGGATGTCGCAGATAAGTGTCCGATGAGGCAGCGGAGGAACATTGAATACCCCTTTCATGAAGGTACAATGATGCTGGTGAAACACTGTCCCGACCCAGCTCTTGCAAGCATCCTAAAACAGCAGAATAGTGGACAGCAAATGAGATTCAGGAGCACCTCATTGAACACCAGAGAGAGGCTAGAACAAAGTCCCAGGTTAGATCAGTTCGATCAAAGCACATTGGTGCTCATGCTGAGATGTTCACAACAGGAGCTATTGCTGCTGAGAACACCTGTGAGCCCACCTGTTTCCAGACTACAGTGGAGCCACCATCTTCTCCTCAGACAGAGAGTGTTTGCATTCAGTCTCTCATTGGCCTGTTGGATTGCGTGCTGGAGAAGAAGGCTCAGACGGCAGCAGTTGCACCACCAAGCAGAGGGCCAGCAAACATTCAGAGGACATGCAGAGTATGACAGTCCATTGAGCATTCCACAATGGTGCACTGTAGGCAGAAGAATCTGTGCATGGGCTGTTTTAAGCCAGGTCACTGGAAGAGAGACTGCCAACAGCGCAGGCCCAGAGTCAATGCCACACTGCAGCAGGTCCAGACACAGCCCCAAGACCAGCAAGGCGGAGCATGTTTAAACTAGGTGGCACGCATTTGGCAAGGGGATGTGTGGGCATTTAAACATCAACCCTCCAAGGAAATGAAGAATTAAAAGAGATGCATATGAACATTTGCAAAGTAATGTCAGATAATTGTACAGTAATTGTACAGAATATCCAGTTGAGCCATTCAGCGAATTGTTCCATGCCCCAGTGATGATCAATGGTTCTGCCCAGCTGCAAGGGTTGCTGGGTACAGGATCAATGACCTGCATGATCAGTGAAGAAGCAGAGCGCAGACTCATATCAGAGAACATCCCAACTCAGTGGCAAGAACCAACAGAGCGCATCATCCTTGTTGGCTGTGGAGGAATACAGGTGAGCCCCAAGGGCATGTATGATGGAGTCTGTATGGATTGCAGTGCATGGTCACAGTCTTGGTGGTGCCTGGCCAGAAAGGTAAGATCATTATGGGCACTAATATGTTGAAATGTGTGCTGCATCAGCTGAAAAATGAGAACAACTACTAGACGCTCATCTCCCGCAATACACAGGAGTCTTCTGAATGTGAACAGTTTTTGGAGATGATGGCTAGCCTCACGAGGTGGAGGGCTGAAGATGTCTCTGAAAAGAGAGTACAGTGAAGCTGACCCAGGCTGCAGGCTGCCTAGTAATGTGCCAATGTCACCCGAGAGTACAGTCATTGTGGAGTCATCCACATCCAGGCGTGTCCCTTGAGGTATCATGGTCGGCCGAGTGATCACACCTCTGTGGGGGGATGGCTGGACTCTAATGAGAGTTACCAACATCACAGAGAAACCGCTCACCCTGAGTAAGAATTTCAAGTTGGCATACGTCTGTCCATGTGTTGCAGTTAAGGATATTTCACTGTTTCAAGATTATTACCAAAGAGAGAATGACTCAGTTAAGATCACTCAAACCAAACACAGCGACAACACTGATCTCAGAAGTGTGGTTTGGAAGATGTTGATGTTGACCAGTGAGGTGGGCCTGTCCACAAAAACCTAGCTGGTGACACTGCTGGAACAGTATCATGATGTCTTCTCAAAGCACCATCTGGACTGTGGAGAAACCAAAGACTTTGTGCATAGGATCCGGCTCACAGACAACCACCCTTTCCGTCTTCCATCCTTCCATCGCAGAGTGCCACCTGCACACAAAAAGTTACAGCAAGTTCTCAATAACATCGAGCAGCAGGGAATCATACGGAAGTCTGAGAGTGAGTATGCTTCCCCCCTTGTGATGGTCTGGAGAAAAAATGGTGACCTTTGCCTATGCACAGATTTCTAATGGCTAAATGTGAGGACCATCAAGGATGCTACCCCTCTGCCTCATCAGTCTGACTGTTTGATGCCTCCCTTGACAGCGTTGGGGCAGTTTTATCCCAGATATCAGAAGGAGAAAGTAAAGCACGTTCAATCACCTTTGTGAACCAGACTGAGAAATTCAGTCATTGGCTGAAAGGTCATTCTTTTACAGTATGGACCGATAATAATCCTTTACCTATCTCATGACAAAAACAAAACTTGACGCTTGCGAACAGTGGTGGGTTGTGAAGCTGTCCCCATAAACATTCAGTCTTAAGCACATCCCTGGGCCTAAGAACATTGTGGCAGACGCCCTAAGCAGAGCTTCTTTTGCAAAGCCAGTGAGCCAGAGGCTGATCAGTGAGCCATATGAGAGTGTATTGGCAGAGGCTGACGGAACAAAAGAGGACAAAGTACAGGACGTTTTCAGACAGTGCTTTTTCTGGCCGCAAATGGAAAGAGACATCAAAGAGTATGTGAAATGCTGCCAAAGATGTATTCTTGCAAAAACACCCGAACCAGCTGCAGAGCTCCATTGGAGAGCATCCGCACCTCTGCACCCATGGAGTTGGTGTGTATTGACTTTTGGAGTGCTGAAGACAGTAAGCAAAGATCAGTGGATGTTTTGGTCATAACGGACCACTTCACTAATGGCGCTTTTCCACTGTAGAACCAGGACGGGACAGCAAGGCACGACACGACACGACATGCTTTAACTCGGCACTACTCTATACACTTGTCGAACCAATCCTGTTCCTTTTCCACTGCCAGCAGTTACAAGTCGGGACTAGTTGAAGTGGGTGGAGTTGCCTTGACACTGCGCTGTGGCTTGTTGTCACTGAAAACGCCAAAAAACCATAGACAGTAGAAGAAAAAAAAAAACAGAGTAAGAAACGTATAGAAGAGGCAAGACAAAAAACACTTGAGAAGAAAAGAAAACTTTTGCAAACCATACAGGACTATGAAGCAGAAGACAAGCGGCTAAGAGCTGCAGAGAGACGACTTTGGTAACTTTTCAGTATGTCAGGTATATTCTTTTGTTACACATTTGTAGATCAATGCGAAGTACTAAAATACACACCGAACATCTGAATGGTGGGATGTAATTGTTTCACAAATGTGCAGTGGATTGAAAACTTCAGGATGTCTGAAGAAACATTCAACTATGGCATTTTCTTTGACTAATCACGTCACATGCATTTATCTCAAGTAGACTAGATTACTGTAATGCCTTATTTGCAGGCCTCCCCAAAAAGTCAATTGAGAAACTACAGCTTATTCAAAACTCGGCTGCTAGGTTACTAACAAAAACTAGAAGAAGGGATCATATCACCCCCATATTAGCTCAACTCCACTGGCTGCCTGTCTCCTATAGAATTGAGTTTAAAATACTCCTGTTAGTATTCAAGGCTATAAATGGTTTTGCCCCCTGCTATATCACTGACACACTCTCTGCTTATATCCCTGCACGAGCCCTCAGATCCACCGAAGCTGGCCTCCTGAGGGTCCCAGAAGCTCCACCCAAAAGGATCAGGGAAGCAGCCTTCTCATACCACGCCCCAAGAAGATGGAATGCCCTACCACAACACATTAGAGAAGCCGAGTCCGTCGACGCCTTCAAAAGGCAACTCAAGACTCATCTGTTCAGCCTCGCCTACACCTAACGGCCCTACCGAGGACTCTCCACCCCCCCCCCCATCCCCATCCCCAAGCACCCAGACCAACAGCAGTCGCACAACGCCTCCCCCCCTCCAAAGTCCCCCTTTTCACCCTCCACCCAAACAGACCCACAGCAACCACTACTTCACCCCCACGAGCAGTCTAACGGCAGTCACCTGCTACAATTCACCCAATCAACGTCCCGACTACCACCCACCCCCAGTCTACCACAGCCCCGGCAGAAGGGCTTCCCTAGGGGACGCGGTTCTGCCTGAGGTTTCTTCCTTTTTTTTTTCCCGGTTTGATTCAACCAGATACAATTCAGGGAGTTTTTCCTCACCCCTGTTGCCCCTACGGACTTTTGCATGTGCTCACGCAAGAGCCTGCATCATGTTGTGGCTAATGCTGTTTTGTTTGTAACCTTGCCAAACTGTGAAGCACTTTGAGCTGCATCTTGTATGTATGAACTGTGCTATACAAGTAAAGGTTATTATTATTAATCAGTGGACAGCACCGTTCACATGACATTTTAGTACCAGCTCAGCATGGCTAGAGCCACCTCTGAAACGGGTACGAAAAATTGTAACAGGTCCCAGGTCTAACCCCCAGTGGAAAAGGGCCAAAAGCGAATACAGGGGAGCCATACCGTACCAAGCCGTTACGAAAACGTGCAGTGGAAAAGGGACATAAGTTGGCTCATGCATTCCCCTGTGTCAACCAAACTGCAAAGCAAGTTGTGAAGAAACTATGGGATAACGTGTTCTGCATATACGGTGTTCCAGAGCGGATACATTCCAATCAAGGAACTTTGAAAGTAAACTCATATCTGAACTCCACAGCCTCACAGGGACCACAAAGACACATGCAACTGCATATCATGGGAAATTAGCAAACCGAAAGATTTAAAAGGACACTCGGCAGTATGTTGTGTGTTATGTTTGGATAATGTTACACTAAGCCTGTTAGGGATTTTCTATGGTTGCACGATTGAATACTGTTACTGTGCCGTAATAGTGGTTATGTGTTGAGCACGGCAGTTGCCGTAAAGCAGGTATGCACTACTGTAAGTAATGTACATCAGGATGTAAAGAGGGTAGTTCAATAAACAGCATAGTACACTTATGAACGCTATTTCAGACATGTGCCACTGGGAGCAGTGACACAAATCCTGTCAGGCTACGGCCACTCCCCCATTTCCACCCTAGGTGTAGCACGCCATCCTGTCAGGTATGGCCACCAGTCTGTCCCGGAAGCCAAGTTCTGCATCACCCATAGGGGGGCCAACATCATGGGGATAGACCTGTTCCTCGCCCTGAGTTTCACCGGCTATGTATCCAGTTTCGTGCATCAGCCTACAGTGGACCCATCCATCCGCCCAGTGATCCAACCACTGCGGCGCATTCCCCTGGCTCTTCGTGACAGAGTGGGGGCTGAGCTACGTCGCCTGCTGGAGGACGACGTAATTGAACCAATCAACGCATCACCATGGGTGTCGAACCTGGTTATAATAGAGAAAAAAGGGGGAGCACTGTGGCTCTCATCAGCCCCAAGTTGCTTCCAAAAGATAATGTCGCTCATCCTGGCCGGCCTTCAAGGGGTCTCAATTTTCTTGGACGATGTGGTGGTGCATGCACCCTCAACGGAACTACATAACTCTCGCTTGGAGACGCTTTTCCAGCGTTTGGAGCAGCATGGCGTCAGACTAAATGCAGAGAAGTGCAAGTTTGGCGTTAAGGAGGTGGAGTTCCTGGGGTTCAGGATCTCCAGGGACGGCATTGCCCCAATTATAATTATAATAATAATAATAATAATACATTTTATTTCAAATATAAAAAGCGCCTTTCAGGACACCCAAGGTCACTTTACATATAAAATAAATACATAAATAAATGCATGGAGTCCATAGTGCCATATTATAGACCATAGGATAGTCTAAATAGGTAGTCAAAGTCAAAAGTCAAAGTCAAAATTATTTGTATAGCGCATTTCATACATAAATGCACTTCAATGCGCTTTACACAAATTTTAAAATAGAATACAATTAAAGATTTAAAAAGTAAAATACTATTTAAAATAAAGCAAAACCATTAAAATAATAATAATAAGAAGAAGAATGAAAATAAAATAAAAAATAAGACATAAAAATAAAAATTAGGAAAATGCATCAGAAAAAAGTTTCGTCTTGAGTCTGCTTTTAAAACTCTCTACAGTAGGGGCATTCTTTACATCCTCTGGAAGCTGGTTCCAGAGCTTTGCTGTATAATAGCTAAAGGCTGCCTCACCACACTTTGTTTGTACAGTAGGTATGGTCAATAGATTTCTATCCATGGATCTCAGAGACCTAGATGGGGTATATGGCTGAAACATATCAAGTATGTAACTGGGACCCTTCCCATTAAATGACTTGAACAGTAGTAGTAAGGCCTTAAAGTCAATCCTGTATCTCACTGGGAGTTTTTTGTTCTTGTAAGAACTCTTGCAGCTGCATTTTGTATTAATTGGAGCTGTTTGATATTCTTTTTGGGAAGGCCAGTGAAGAGGCTATTGCAGTAATCAACTCTACTTGAGATGAAGGCATGTACCAGCTTTTCAAGATCTTGCTTAGACATTAGACCCCTAAGCTTGGAGATGTTTTTGAGATGGTAGAATGCAGACTTTGTGATGGCTTTCATATGACTGTTAAATGTGAGATCACAATCAATAAGGACACCAAGATTTTTGACTGTGTCCTTTGCTTTGAGTCCTTTGGTTTTAAGTATTGTGTCAATCTTATGCCTTTGCTGATTATTCCCAAATATAATTATCTCAGTTTTATCTGTGTTGAGCTGTAGAAAGTTTTGAGACATCCAGCTGTTAATTTGGTCAATGCAGTTGTAGAGGGATTTAAGAGGGTCAAAATCGTTAGGTGACAAGGCTAGATATAACTGTGTGTCATCAGCATAACTATGGTACTTAATTGAGTTATTCCTAATAATCTGTGCAAGTGGCAGCATATAAATGTTAAAGAGTAGTGGCCCTAAAATGGAACCTTGGGGGACTCCACAGTTCAGAGGCATAGCTGATGAGGTGTAACATCCAATGGAAACATAAAAACTTCTTTGTTTTAGGTATGATTCAAACCATTTGATAGCTATACCAGTAAGACCAACCCAATGCTCAAGTCTATGCAGTAAGATGTCATGGTCAACAGTGTCAAATGCCGCACTAAGGTCAAGAAGCACCAAAACTGAGGATTTGCCAGCATCAGAGTTCAGTCGTATGTCATTCATTACTTTGGTAAGAGCTGTTTCTGTGCTGTGATTGGAACGAAAGCCTGATTGAAAATCATCAAGGCAACCATTTGATGTCAGAAATGTATTCAATTGATTAAAAACTATTCTCTCCATTATTTTACTAATGAATGGTAAATTAGATATAGGCCTATAGTTGTTTAACACCAGAGGGTCAAGGTTATTTTTCTTTAACAGGGGTTTAACCACTGCTTTCTTTAGAGAAGAGGGAAAAAGTCCAGTCAACAGAGAAGTGTTAATAATCTGAATAACATCATGTGATATCAGGTGTAGAGTGGATTTAAAAAAGGCTGTAGGCAGAACGTCTAGGTCAGATGTAGAGGAGCTAAGACTTAGTACAGTTTTCTTGAGAATTTCGACATCAATTAGACTAAATGATTCCATTTGGTTGACGTTTGTCTTAACTGAAGGGAAAACCATCCAAGTTGTGGTTTGATTTTGCCTGTGTGACTATGTTTGTACGTATGTTATCAACCTTTCCTTTGAAAAAATGAGCAAAGTCGTTGCATTTACTTATTGAAAGACACTCAGGAGGCAGTTTTTGCTGGGGATTAGTCAGCTTTTCCACAGTACTAAATAGTACACGAGCATTATTGATGTTTCTATTGATTAGGTCAGAAAAGAATGATTGTCTAGCTTTAGATGTTTCCTGGTTATGTTTACGGAGCATGTCTTTGTAGATTAGGTGGTGAACTTGAAGTTTAGTTTTACACCACTGCCTCTCGGCCTTTCTACAATTTCGCTTTGACTGTTTGACTGAAGGACTCAATTTCCAAGGTGCTTTTTGATGGCTAAGTGTTTTGGTTTTTAAGGGAGCAATAGCATCCATAATATGGGACATCCTAGAATTAAAATTATCCAATAGATCATTAGCACACTGAGAAGTTTCAGTATGGGTTTCCAGGAGTGCTTGTTCAAAGAGAGATGCTGTACTATTGTTTATGATTCTTTTTCTTACAGTAACTAGCTTATTTTGCACATGGGGGGATAAACTAACATTGGCAAACACACAGGAATGATCTGAAAAACCAAAATCCTTGACAGTAATTATAGCTTCAACACCCTTTGTAATGACAAGGTCTAAGATGTGCCCTTTCTCATGGGTGGCCTGCTGTACATGCTGAGTAAGGTTGAACATATCAATAAGCGACAGGAATTCTTTAGCATATGTATTCTCTAAGTTAACGGCCCTACCGAGGACTCTCCACCCCCCCCCCCCCCCCATCCCCATCCCCAAGCACCCAGACCAAGCCCCAAGCACCCAGACCAACAGCAGTCGCACAACGCCCCCCCCCCCTCCAAAGTCCCCCTTTCACCCTCCACCCAAACAGACCCACAGCAACCACTACTTCACCCCCACGAGGACTACCACCCACCCCCAGTCTACCACAGCCCCGGCAGAAGGGCTTCCCTAGGGGACGCGGTTCTGCCTGAGGTTTCTTCCTTTTTTTTTCCCGGTTTGATTCAACTACATAAAATTTAGGGAGTTTTTCCTCACCCCTGTTGCCCCTACGGACTTTTGCATGTGCTCACGCAAGAGCCTGCATCAAAGGGACATTGCGTTGTTATGGCTAATGCTGTTTTGTTGTAACCTTGCCAAACTGTGAAGCACTTTGAGCTGCATCTTGTATGTATGAACTGTGCTATACAAGTAAAGGTTATTATTATTATTATTATTATATTAAGTTATCAACATGAAAGTTAAAATCTCCAGTTATTATGATGTGTTCATACCCCAAGCAGATGATTGAAAGAAATTCCCCAAACTCCTCAAGGAAGAGGGGTGCAGAGATTTTAGGTGGCCTATAAACAGTCAGCAGTAATAAATCAGTAGAACATTTAAGAATTGTACTTAAGCATTCAAATGTTGAAAAGTTACCCAGTACTGTCTGCTGACACTTAAATAGTGCCTTGAAAATAATGGCTATACCACCTCCACGCTTATTAGGCCTGGCAACACTCATAAAATCATACTGTGGAGGTGTTGCTTCAATCAGAGTAACAGTGCTACTAGGCTGATCAAGCCAGGTTTCAGTGAGTAGCAACATATCTAGGTTATGACCGCAAATAAAATCATTGATGGAAAAAGACTTGTTCGCAAGGGATCTGACATTCTGGAGGGCAATTTTCACATTAAAAGTGTTATGTTTCTGTACCGGCTGATCTTGTAAGGGAACAGATTACACGTATTCACTCCTCTGACAGGATGTAAACAAAATCGTCTATTAGGCCTAGTACTCATCTGCACAGGAATAGATATCGTCGTGGAGGCGGAGCCGATGTTCGCCGTAGGTGCTGCAGGATCATGGATGGCATTTGCTCTGGCGGCAGTTGCAGCCCCGGTGCTCGCAGTCTCGGCGACACTCGCGGCACTCCGCTGACGATCATGCAGGCCAGGAGAGGCAGCACAGCAACAGGTAACAGCTCCCTCGGCAGTCACGGCCCCGGTCCTCGTAGCATCCGTGACCTTGGTCTCCGGCAGGGACTCCGCAAGAGGTGTCAGGCATGGGTTTCTCTCGGGCACTTTCTCCGCCGCATCCCACTGGCACTGCGCGACGACGTCACAGCAGAGCTGAAGAAGCTGCTGGAAGCCGGCATTATCGAACCGGTGAACGCCTCGCCATGGATCTCAAACCTGGTAATTGCAAAAAAGAAATCAGGCGGCCTGCGTGTGTGCGTGGACTTGCGAGCAGTGAATCAAGCAGTGATCCCTGACAAATACCCGCTACCCACTGCAGAAGAGGTGACCTCTCAGTTCTACGGCTCCAAGCTCTTCACCAAGCTCGATCTCCGCCAGGGCTACTTACAGGTTCCCCTGCACCCTGACAGCCGTAACCTTACTGCATTCGTCACACATGCTGGCGTCTTCCGCTACACCAGGGTACCCTTCGGCCTGTGCTCTGCCCCTAGTTGCTTTCAAAAAATTATGTCCACTATCTTCGCTGGCATCCCCGGGGTCTTGACGACATAGTAGTCCATGGACCGACACCTGCCATCCACGACCAACGCCTGACCCAGGTGCTGGATACTCTGGCCTCCCACAACCTCACGTTGAATGACGAAAAGTGCATCTTCTCGGCATCAGAGGTGGAGTTTGTGGGGTTTCGTCTGACCCCAGACGGGCTTAGCCCTCTGCACTCCAACGTGGAGGCCATCCAGCGGCTGCCCATGCCTTCCAGTCCCGCCCAGCTCGCCTCTTTCCTAGGCATGACGGCCTACTATCTACGCTTCCTCCCTCAGTACTCGGACATCACAGCACCACTCCGCCAGCTCCTCAAAAAGGACGCCACATGGACGTGGACCCCGGCCTGCGCAGATGCCATCATCCAGCTGAAGGCACAACTTATATCGCCACCTGTCCTCGCCCACTTTGACCCGTCCAGTCCGACACTTCTCACCTGTGATGCCTCCAACTTTGCAGTCGGGGCTGTGCTGTCCCAAATCCATGACGGTGTGGAGCGGCCCATTGCCTTCGCCTCACGGGCCCTCAATTCAGCTGAGCAGAAATACTCTGTCGGGGAGAGGGAGGCCCTGGCCTGTGTTTGGGCGTGTGAGCGCTGGCACATCTACCTGTATGGCCGTTCCTTCACGCTACGTACTGACCACCAAGCTCTCACTGCTTTGCTCGCAACATCTGGATCAGGCCACAGACCGCTACGCATTCACCGCTGGTATGAGAGACTGCACCAGTACAACTTTACTCTACTCAGTACACACCGGGCCGGGAAAATGTTGTCGCCGACCTCCTGTCAAGATCCACTCAGTCCTCCGACGCGCATTCGTCAGCTGTGAACCTCGTTTCAGACGACTCAGACGACATGGAATTTGACCTCGTGCAGCTTCTCCACTCTCCTCTGGAATCGACAGTGTCATTGCAGGAGCTCCAACAGGCCTCCGAGCAGGATCCAGTTTTGGCGCAGCTTCGCTCCTTCATCCACTCAGGGTGGCCCCCAGTCTCCAGCCTCTCCACCGAACTGTCCCCTTTTCACCGCTTCAAAGACGAGCTTTTCTGCTGGAACGACAGCTGCGTGGCCAGGGGCCACCGTACAGTCATCCCCACTAGCCTCCGGGCCCGGGTGCTTGCCATGGGCCATGAGGGTCACCTGGGCGTCGTCAAAGTGAAACAGCGGTGCCGAGAGGTGGTCTGGTGGCCTGGCCTAGATGGCGATGTCGAGGCTATGGTGCGGGACTGCACTGCATGCCTGGTGAGCGGCAAGACGGGCCCCCCACCGGCCCCTCCCCTCCAGCCGCTGCAGTGGCCAGCCACGCCCTGGGAGCATGTCCAGCTGGATATCTGTGGCGAACTCCATGGCGTCCCACATCACCAACGCTTCCTCCTCGTAGCCTACGACCTTCACTCCAAGTGGCCGGAAGCAGTGGCAGTGGGGTCGGTCACCACATCCACCGTCATCGACTTCTTGGAGTCTATGTTCACACGCTGGGGCCTGCCGTCTGCAGTAACCACAGACAACGGCCCTCAATTCATCTCCTCGGACTTCGCCACTTTTCTCAGCGACCATGTTGGGGCGGGAACTGCCTTTACCTTTGGATCGCCTTCGGCCCCCTTCGAGCACCCAGAACGGTAGGCAAGCCCGGACACCAGAGCAGCTGCGCGACCAGGTCTCAACTCACCAGCGCAGAGTGAAACAGCGATTTGACCATGCTCACAGGGTCAAAAGCCCCACACTTACACCGCTGGACTGGGTCAGAATCCGCAGGCCTACCTGGGGCCATAAGCTTAAGTCATTCTGGTCCGCCCCACAGCAAGTCACGGAGCAGCACGTTTCGTCTGGCAGATGGTACAAGGTGGCATGCCCGCCGCCTCCGCAGGGTGCCTCCACCTGCCGCTTCGGACCTGGAGGCCAGCTGGCCCTCTGACCCGGGCCCTGCCACGCCTGACAGTCCAGCCAGGCGTCCGGCCCGGGTCCGATCCCATCCGGGTCATCTCAGGGACTATGTGCTCTGACACAGCTCCAGTCACAACAGTGTCGTTCCTATGGTCAGGTTTCCTTTAAATGTTGTCCTCATGGCCATGCTGAACTTGTGATTGTAATTCTCAAGTGTTTAAGATCAGTTACTATACAGTGTCAAGTGTTTAGAATCAGTTACTATCGTTCCTATGACTTGTGATTGTAATTCTCAAGTGTTTAAGATCAGTTACTATACAGTGTCAAGTGTTTAGAATCAGTTACTATCGTTCCTATGGTCAGGTTTCCTCTAAATGTTGTCCTCATGGCCATGCTGAACTTGTGATTGTAATTCTTAAGTGTTTCAGATCAGTTACTATACAGTGTCAAGTGTTTAGAATCAGTTACTATATGGTCTTCAGTGTAAAATCAGTTACTACACAGTCTAAAGTATTTAAAATCAGTTACTATGCAGTTGCCACGGGATGGGGAGAGGGAATATCTGGATCAGGACAGGAACCGGACCAACGGGATATCCGGATCAAGACAGGAACCGGACCAACTGGACATACCCACTTGACTGAGACGGGACTCTGTCCGTCCGTTGTATTGTAAAGGGTGTAGGCGGATCGCTGCCCTCAAAAAATTGTAAGGACAGGAACCGGACCAACGGGATATCCGGATCAAGACAGGAACCGGACCAACTGGACATACCCACTTGACTGAGACGGGACTCTGTCCGTCCGTTGTATTGTAAAGGGTGTAGGCGGATCGCTGCCCTCAAAAAAAAAAAAAAAACCTGTACTTGCCGATGTGTGCCTGGGTCTTCCCTGGGGAGGGGGGTAAATGTTATGTCTACATTAGTTGCCTGTTTGGGCACAGTGTTATGTTGCTGTCAGATGATGACGTGTTGGGAATTGCATGCTGGGAGGTCAGTAAATAAACGACCGTTGGCATAAGTAACTCAACTCTCTGTGTAGCGTAGTTTATAGTTTTGTGTATATAACAGTCCCAACAAGCTACACCAACGTCGAACAGCCAAACCTCTCTGGCGTCCACCAACTTCAAAAGCACACCAGTCGTTAGGCAAAACACGCAAAAAAGAAAAACTGGCACACCAACAAAAAAGAAAAACTGACTATATACAACTGCCAAACTTAGTTAAACTATTACAAATGAAAAACCAACAAAATATTCAGTGTATTCGCCAGTTAGACTCGCCAGCGTCCCCGTTACTAGGCAACTTATGTCCCACACAGAGGCCATTCTGTAACTGCCCGACCCACAGTCCCCATCGCAGCTGTCCTTCTTCCTGGGGATGTCAGCGTACTACCTCCGATTCATGCCCCGCTTCTCGGACTCAACGGCCCCTCTACGCCACCTGCTCAGAAAGGACGTAGTCTGGAACTGGACACAGACCTGTCACGACACGGCTCATCAAGCAGCAGCTCACATACCCCCTCACGCTGGCCCATTTCAGCTTGGGCGTGCACACCCTCATCACCTGCAAAGCGTCAGGGGTGGCGCTCGGTGCTGTACTCTCGCAAATACACGGGGGGGGGGTAGAACACCCTGTTGCTTTTGCCTCTCGTGCACTCACGCCCGCAAAACATTCATTGGGGGAGAGGGAAGCACTGGCCTGTCTGTGGGCATGCGAACGCTGGCATGTCTACCTGTATGGACGAGTGTTCACCATCCGCACCGATCACCAGGCACTGACAGCTCTGCTGGCGACCAAAGGCTCTGGCCACAGACCCCTGAGACTGCACAGATGGGCGGACCGCCTGAATCAGTACAACTTCAGCCTGGAGTTCATGCCCGGACAGGCTAATACAGTGGCGGCCGTCCTGTCCAGAGCGGTCTCCCTGACGAAGGAGGCAGGGGCGGTGCCGTCAGACATGGATAGTGACGAAGCTGAGGATGACACCCTCTCAGCTCTCCGTGCGTGCGTCCAGAACGGTTGGCCAGCCAAGGTGGACGACGCTCTGCTCCCCTACTACCGTTTTTGGAATAAGCTCTCCTGCTGGGGGTCGGTGTGCCTCGCTCGCGGTCATCGGGCGGTGGTTCCAGAGTCACTCAGGACTAGAGTGCTACACATGCCGCACGAAGGTCACCTGGGGGTGGTCAAGGTAAAGCAGTGCTGCAGGGACACAGTTTGGTGGCATCACATAGAGGCTGATGTGGAGGACCTGGTGCGCAACTGTGCCTGCTGCCTCCTGAGTGGGAAGACGGGGCAGCCTTCCACTGCACCACTCACACCAACCCAATGGCCATCCGCACCTTGGGAACACCTTCAGGTAGATCTCTGTGGCGAACTACACGGGGCACCCCCACATGCGTGTTACCTGCTAGTGGTGCATGATCTTCATTCCAAATGGCCGGACTTAATAAAATGCTCAAATATGGACTGTCTGGAAGAGGGGAAACGTTCAATGACGCTCTTAATCAGACTCTACTGACCATACGGCCGTCCTAGCATTCCACTACAGGGGCCTCACCTGCCCTATTGATGATTGGACGGGAACTAAGGTAGCCACTGGACTGTTTGAGAGCTGAGCCGACCCCTACACGAGCAAAACCAGGGCTGGAGAAAGTCAGAGCTCAGGTCTCAAGGTCGCAGGCAAAAATGAAAAGCAGATTCGCAAGAGGGGGCATCGCCCCCTTGAATAAACGTCTTACCCCCTCAATTCAAAATTCTAGAAGTTTAGAAAAAAGTAGCGCATCAGCTTCCCTCTCATCTGTCTCGTCTTTTCGCTGTGTGTGTATTCACAGGTTCCGTAGCACACATACACACACACACACACACACACACACAGAATAATTGTGAAACTTCGCTTATCTAATATTCTTCTTGCATTGATTCTCCATTCAACTATGCATTTAGTCACCGACGGCCCTGGAGTCGTCTGCATAGTCCAATAAAGAGCCTTCTTAAGGTGTTTTGATTATATTTTCTATGGAATTAATAAATATTCCAAAAGTATCCACATCTGCACTAGCCATTTGATTTCCTAGCATCTTGCATAGAAACAAACAGAACATAACTTTTTTTTACCTTAGAATCATGAGGGGAAATTTAAAGTGACAGGCATCTAATTAGGCCTTAGCCTACAAACTAAATCAAATACAATTGGTGATAATGGCATTATTTTTAAATGATATCCTAAATAACAATATATATATATATTAGGTATGTCACAAAAGTGAGTACACCCCTAACATTTTTGTACTTTTTTTGTACTTTTTTTATTATATCTTTCCATGGGAGAAGTCTAAAGATATAATACTTTTCTACAACGTAAAGTAGGCAGTGTCCAGTTTATATAACAGTGCAAATTTGCTGTTATATACTTATACTAAAGGTTTGCATGTACAGATGACATGGCATTTCAGAAATCCACCGAAGACAGACACTAGACGTTGAAATGTATTCGCCTTCAAACTACCCAAGAATGCGATAATGCATAATCAAAGATGCATCAAAAGCCGCATACACTTTAATATACAGGAGGATTAGCGTCATAGAGCTGTGAATTAACAGTTGCTGATGCTGCTTTCCTAATAATAACAATGCGACGCTTTGATTTTATTTACTCTTCCTATAAATAAAAGAACGAACCCTTATCCTCCTGTATATTAAAGTGTATGCGGCTTTTGATGCATCTCCTATATCTGCCCTCCTTATACTTGAACGCACTGATATTGTTCCGGAGTTCAAGTTATGAAACTTCAGAGCGCAGGTTTTGTAATCCATCCGTTCTGACCAATCGGTGTGCGCCTTTTGTGTTCACGTGACATCGTTTTATGTAACAATGTGGAGAACTGAGGGACTCCCTAGCTGGCTTAGCCTAAATGCTGTGCTGTGTAGAGCTGTGTACTCTTAAACTAATTGTAAATAATATGATAAAATAGCTGGCATCGGGAACTGTATGCCTCCTCTACATTATGTCTCTTCAAGCTCCCGAAGAAGGAAGTCCCTTAAAACAAAAGGGGGGTTTCTTCATAGCACGCGAACGCGATTTCGATTGGGATGAAGAGGACCATGTAGATCATCAGAGACTTATTTTACTAAAAGCTGACGCGCTAGCTTCAGAAAACCGTGTTAAAGAAGCCATCGATAGCTTTTCAATGGCTTTGAGGTATGGTTCTGTGCGACCGGAACAGCTCAGCACATTGGTAGAGTGCATTCTGCGAAATTTTAAGAAAAAGGTGGAAGAGGAGACGCCTTCAGTACTGACAAACGCTTGCCAGACAGGTGCCGAGGACGATGTTTTTAGTTGCCCAGGATGTCATGGATTTATAGGTGAACCTGTGACAGTCATTTGTGGCCATTCCTACTGTAAGAGATGTTTACAACTAGGCCTTTTCGCTAAATGTAAGGTATGCAATGAGGACTTAAGGAAAAGGCCTGGACTGCTTCGATCTAACGTGATTCTGAGCGGACTTTTGGAAAAGTGCTTCACAGATGAAATGCAGCGTTCTAAAACAATAACCGAGACGGATTGTTTAATAAGAAGAAAACTGTTTGAAGAGGGTCTTGCGCTAGCCAATGGTCTAATAGACACGGGTAAGTGATGGCACTGGTATATCCCAGATATATCGGCACATGTGGTTGTGAAGTGACAATTCCACCTCGTGTACTTGATGGGTTGTGATATGGCTGTCAGAAACAACCAGGATTGTCCATCGACAGTAAAAGGTTTGTCAGGTTTGGCTTTGCT
This sequence comes from Setipinna tenuifilis, assembly GCA_030347295.1. NCBI lineage: Eukaryota > Metazoa > Chordata > Actinopteri > Clupeiformes > Engraulidae > Setipinna > Setipinna tenuifilis. The sequence goes on from CM059265.1 coordinate 9,538,501, forward strand.
AGCCTCCTTATATAGTACGTTATCAGTGTTGCTGTTCCCACATGGCAGTTCAAAATGACGGTAAACTTTCATCCAAGAGAACACATCATAGTTCAGCTTGAGGGCTATTTGTGGTGGGTCTGAGAGGCAGTAGCCTACGCGAAAGCACATCGTGGTTTCACATGGTTAATTGGGTCTGCAAAAGTACTTTTCCAAACTGTTTACAAAGCGTATGTAAGAGGGAGCAAACATGTTGAACTGTCCAGTTGTGGGTTGTGGGAGGCGAGTGCCCATATAAGAGTGTCAGTGTCGACGACTGTTTCCTTTCCGGTAACCGTGGTACTGAAATTACCAATAGTCAGTCTCTAACAGTCTGTTGTTTATAATTGCGATATGTCCCATTTATGTTTAGGCCCTAGTTCTACTGACCATTTTTTCCCATAACCAGTGTAGCTTGTCATGTGTTACGTGCGGTTACGAGGCAAACACACCTCCGCGAAACATGTAACCCTCTTATTATAAAACAGTCGTAAATAGGGCATGCGCAGTGGCCGTTTATTGTGTAAGGGAGGTCGTGACATAGTGGTGAATGTTTTGTAACCAAGACAGCGAATGCTATCTTATAATGTGTCACACATTATGCCGTTGTCAGTGTCAGCCTTCTGAAATATTAAAGTAATGAAGTTATGAAAAACACAGGCAACTGTGTTACATGTTGTCAAGAGATGGCATGCTAAGCTAATGTTGTGCCAACGTCACATTTCAGGTTCAAAATCTTATTTCCAGCAAGAACAGATTAGCTGTCGCAAAAATACATGGCTAGCTTTCAGTCTGTTGTGAATAAACCGAACATTTGAACATTTAGTAGTGCTAGAAAACCTTCGTTAGTAGCTACCATTAGGATGAAATCCTTGTGTTTAATTTGGCCTGCGTGACGACGACTCTCACAGACTGATTTACAGCATGGTGACAATAATGGTGCATAGCCTATGGCTGTACAGATAATTGGGTCACAGGTGTAGCTTTACAGGATCTGTATCGGACATATCAGCCTAGGTGTCTGGAGAGTAGAGTGTCACATCTCCTGGAATAGAAAAAGAAGACTCAGTTTGATAGTCTGGATGAAATTTGTTCTCTTTCATCCGAGGTCAAGCAAGGATAGTCTATGTAAAGATATAGGTAGGCTATGCCTCGTAAAATGTGTTGTTAGACTTGGAAGATCAACACATCATATGAAATGCATTTATTCGAAAGGTTGATCGACAACAATTGTCTAGGCAAGCAATCCTGAAAGTGATGTGGTTGACTGACGGTGTCCATCTTTTTCTCTCTCCCTCCCTTACCCCCACTAGACCCTGGCGATGTGCGTGTTCGTGCTTCCCGGGCAGATGCCTTGGTGGGGCTGGGGCAGTATCTCAAGGCCTTGGATGACCTGGACATTTGTTTGACCTCTGCTCCCTCACCAGAGGTAGGTCACCAGCTTGAGCATTTCTGATTGTTTCTACTTTTCTAACCTGTCTCACTGGCCGTGCCTCTCAAGCCTGCCAATGTATCTAAACGGCGTATTCATGCATACCAAAGGCTGAATTAATGTGGTATGGTGTGTCTATAAGGACTAGGGGAGTTGAGGGCTAGAAAGTGTGGGAAAGCAGAATGAGGTGTCTTGTAATTGGGTCATCAGGTCATTTTCAAGGAAGCCTCCATCCAAGGGGATTTGTTTGTGTATGAGCTGTCAGCCAGTTACTGTCAAGAAGTAGTATTAGCAGCATACAGTATGTCACAAAAGTGAGTACACCCCTCACATTTTTGTACATTTTTTATTATATCGTTCCATGTGAGAAGTCTGAAGATATAACACTTTGTGTACAGCTTATATAACAGTGCAAATGCTGTTGCTGTTTCCTCAAAATAACTTAACAAAAGTGATCACAGCCCTAAGTGAAAATGTCCAAATTGTGCCCAATTTCCCTTCCTGGTGTCATGTGAGCCGTTAGTGTTACAAGGTCTCATGTGTAAATGGGTAGCAGTTGTGTTAAATTTGGTGTTATCACTCTCACACTCTCTCATACTGGTCATTGGAAGTTCAACATGGCACCTCATGAAAAAGAACTCTCTGAGGATTTAAAAAAGAAAATTGTTGTTTTACATGAAGACGGCCTAGGTTATAAGAAGATTGCCAACACCCTGAAACTTAGCTGCAGCACAGTGCCCAAGACCATACAGCGCTTCAAGAGGACAGGCTCCACTAAGAACAAGCCTCGCCATGGTCGTCCCAAAGAAGTTGAGTGCATGTGCTCAGTATCATATCCAGAGGCTGTGTCTTCAAAATAAGCGTAGGAGTGCTGCCAGCATTGCTGCAGAGGTTGAAGGGGTAGGGGGACCGCATGTCAGTGCGCAGACCATACGCTGCGCACTGCATCAAACTGGTCTGCATGGCTGTCGTCCCAGAAGGAAGCCTCTTCTGAAGATGATGCACAAGATAGCCCGCAAACAGTTTGCTGAAGACAAGCAGACTAAAGGCATGGATTACTGGAACCATGTCCTGTGGTCTGATAAGACCAAAATAAACGTATTTGGTTCAGATGGTGTCAGGTGTGTGGCGGCAACCAGGTGAGGATTACAAAGACAACTGTGTCCTGCTAACAGTCAAGCATGGTGGAGGAAGTGTCATGGTTTGGGGCTGTAAAAGTGCTGCCGGCACGGGGGACCTACACTTCATTGAGGGAACCATGAATGCCAATATGTACTGTGACATATTGAAGCAGAGCATGATCCCCTCCCTTTGGAAACTGGGCCGCAGGGCGTTATTTTAACATGATAACGACCCCAAGCACACCTCCAAGATGACCACTGCATTGGGTGAGGGTGAAGGTGATGGACTGGCCTAGCATGTCCCCAGACCTGAACCCAATTGAGCATCTGTGGGGCATCCTCAAACGGAAGGTGGAGGAGCATCCCCCCTCCACATCCACCATCTCCGTGATGTCGTCATGGAGGAGTGGAAGAGGATTTCAGTGACAACCTGTGAAGCTCTAGTGAACTCCATGCCCAAGAAAGTTAAGGCAGTGCTGGAAAAAAATGGTGGCCACACAAAATATTGACACTTTGGGCACAATTTGGACATTTTCACTTAGGGGTGTACTCACTTTTGTTGCCAGTGGTTTAGACATTAATGGTTGTGTGTTGAGTTATTTTGAGGGAACAGCAAATTTGCACTGTTATATAAGCTGTACACTGCTTACTTTACATTGTAGAAAAGTGTTATATCTTAAGACTTCTCACATGGAAAGATATAATAAAAAAAGTACAAAAATGTTAGGGGTGTACTCACTTTTGTGACATACTGTATATGTATTGTTTTATTTGCATTGATGGCATATATGTTGTGTTAGAATTTGGATAATGGTAGAGCTCTTTTCAAACAGTTCTGGATATGTTTGTTAATTTCACAGTGTATAACAGCAACATACAAACAGTTGGATTACAGCTACTCAGATATAACTAATTCAGTCATTTTCTGTTTTTTTTTTTTTTTTTTTTTTTTTCCAGGGCTATTATCGCAAGGCCAAGGTCTTACAAGAGATAGGCCAGGTAGATGAATCCCTGCAAGTCTTCCTACACTGCCTGGCCTTGGATGAAAGCTTTGGTCAAGCTAAGCACGAAGTAGAGATGGTAAGATGTTTTCTCATGGCTGGCAGCTGGTTGCTTAGGTTAAAGATTTCAGCAAACTGTGGTGATTTGGTTTCCTTAGAAATACTCAGCTACATAGCTGAGGTTTTCTGGAGTTCTGACTGCACAGACAATCATACAACAGTTGACATTCCTGTCAGAAAATTATGTTTTAAGTATTGTATTCGATGATTGACAATACTGTTTGTTTCATATCAGCATACTAATGTTTTACTAAATTATACGCATTCTCAAGTCCATTACACAAAGTCAAGGCTTGTAATTGTCTGAGTAATTACATGTATGTAACTCATGAGAAGAACAGAGGTTATTTAATAAAAACATGGCCCATTCTTACTTGCTTCTGTCTTTGGTCTAAGACTCAGATGGAACACAGCCATGGAGTGAAAGCCAACAGTACAGTGTTCAGTTTTAAACCATCAAGTTTCTGGAGAGAAGAGAATGTAATGAAAATAAATTTACTCCTTGTTCTTTTCCGCCAGTGGAGGGTTTGATAACAAGGGGGAATATGGGGGTAAGGGTAGACAAAAGACTGTCAGTTAAAACACAGGGCAGCATGTATGGACCAGATCAGATAATGGTTGACACTATGACCTCACTGCCAGATTGGCTCCGGGCTTAATTTTGTCTAATGACAAAAACACACCAACAAAGCAGAAGGACAAAAATGCAAACTACAAGAAATGTGATCACTGTCCTGAGGTTGACTAAACTAATTTCAGAAGAGACCCTGATATGCCTCTCATGTTCATGTCACTGTGCATAATTCAGGATTTAGCCATTTCTTGCTCTTCATAAGTTGTCATTGGTTGTAATTTCTGTTTCTTCATTTCCCTACAGATCCTCCACAGTCTGCTGTCTCCTGCCTGTGACAGTGTGAAGGTGGGCCTGCGAGAAACGGCCCATAACGGCTCCCCACATCTGCGCAACAAGACTCAGAAGACTCCTCCCCATACCCCCACACATGCCCAGGTGCAGCAGCAGGTCCAGAGCTCTCCACAGCACCAGGCAACACCCTGGACAGCCTTTGCCCACCCCCATCCAGACCCTCTGGAGGTACATATCACCGCTGGGGTGAATAAAGCTCTAAGCAAGGGGAAACCGGGAAAGATCCAGCCATACTTTTATGCCAACAATATGCACCACTGTAGTAAATCAAGCTGGGTAGGAATAGTCATGAAATAACCTTCTGCACATTTAGTTAATCGATAACTCTAAAATCCAACCAACTACTAGTTAAATGATGGGAAATTATGGGTTTGTATGTTTGATCATGCTTAACTGCAGGCAGTATAATAAATTATTGACCACTTTTGTCTAAATTGATACACCACAGTCTTTTCTTGGTAGGTCCAGCTCCTTGCAGTGGATTTTAGATGTTATATCTTTTTAGGATCACAGATAGTATACATGTACTCCAATTAGTGATAATAACTACTCTTTTAGTGTAGCAGTGTTGTTAATATATTGCACTACTGTTCTTTACAGTGACGTGTTAGCAGATATGTATTCCATATTAATCAGTAGTAGTGGCGTTATGATGAGGTCTCTTACTGACATCTCGTACTCTATCTCTGTCTGTCTCTCTGCTCGTCAGAAAGTTAGTCGGTCCGAGAGCCTGGAACGCCCAGGCCTGGGCCGAGCCCATTCGCTACGCACCCACAGCCTCGGGGGGGTTGGAGAAGAAGGACTAAAGCGGGTCTATTCCGCTCCACAGCTAGGGGACCAGGATAAGGGCTCACTACTGAAGAGGAAGTTGTCAGCATCAGAAGTGGGACAGTTTGTTGTCTACAATGGAGGGAACAAGCATAAGAAACAAGGAGGTGAGGCACAAAGAAATGCTTATCACGCTTGCATGAAGTAGAAAAGAAAGTCGTCCAGCTTTAGTGGTACATTCACAGTCTTATGATGAGGTTTAGTCAATGTCTTTTTATTAACTGTCATAATACAGACTGTCCCCATTGGCTTAATAGTGTTAACAGGAATAAGGTGAAGCAGATTTTAGCTGTTTAAGTTATTAAGTCTCTCCTTAAGACTTTGAGTGTGTACTTTAAGGTAGTCATGTTGGGTTGTTTGTCTAGCCAAAAAGGGTAACTAAGGGTCCTTGTGGCACTAAATCAGAGTCGGTGGCATCAGCATGGCACTTACTGTAGCCCTCCACAGTAAGCCATTGGTCTGTCTGAGTCTAATTAGGTGAGGGTTGGGGTTAGTCAATCAGTAGTAGACTGAGTGCCTCTAACAGATGTGGGACTAAATGTATGTCTGTTGTTTGTGCTCCTGCCTGCTATTTCATCCTCCTTTCGGTTTCTCTGCCTCCTCTCTTGTCCTTTTCTTCTTGTGTCCTATGCTCTCTCTTTGCTGCACCAGTGAACAGAAGTGCTGGCAGTGGAAGTGTCTCCATCAGATCTCTAACCCGGGACTTGTTGGACCCCTCAGACTTTGAGTGCTCCCTTTGTATGAGGTACAGACAACACTAGTCACTATTATTCAGATGGCTTTTAGCCACTCCTAAAGAAGCTATCTGTTCCATACATTTTTCTTCACTGAAGTAAGCCTTTGCATTTTTTTTCCCTTCAGATTGTTCTTTGAGCCAGTAACGACACCTTGCGGCCATACTTTCTGTAAAAGCTGTCTTGAGCGCTGTCTAGATCACACACCACAGTGCCCACTCTGCAAAGAGAGCCTCAAAGAGGTAGGAGCTTGTTGGGTTGCACCTGTGCAAATGGTCGAGACACAAATAATATGCATGCCTGCCCCGTTGATGACATGGGAAGGAAACAGAATTGTTTGTGGATTTGCTGGCTTGTGATCTCTCTCTCTCTCTCTCTCTCTCTCTCTCTCTCTATCTCTCTCCCTCCCTCCCTCCCTCTCCCTTTCCTCTCTGTAGTACCTTTCCTGTAGAAAGTACAGTGTTACAACTATCCTGGATCGAGTAATAAAAAAATACCTACCAGAGGAGTACGCAGAGAGAGAGAAGATCCAGGCAGAGGAGACCCAAGAGCTCTCTGAGTGAGTATAGTGAGCAGTTCACCTGCATCACTGGCAAGTTCATATGACACTGATGTCTTTGAGTTGATAATTGCAATATTACAGATATCAATATTGATGTGGTTTTGCTAGTAAGACTGTCATGGTAAGCACTTGAGAATTTGCAGGTATATATTTATTGTTTTCTTCAATATATACCCTTATTTGACATTTATATGGTAAATGTACCAAAGAGTTCAATTAACAGCACCACCTTGCCATGGACACTAGTATTACATAGCAAATTCATTTATTTATTTATTTTAGAAAAATAGGAAATTGGGGGGCAATCTACCTTATGAGAATAAGCTACCACGTAGTGGTGGTAACACTTGCAGCAACTACAAACCCTCTATTTACTATATACAAAAAAGTCACTTGTGACTGAATGCTCTGATCCAAGCTGTTATTTTGAGCATTTTAAAACAGACCGCTTGTTTTGTGAAACTACTGATGATATGATTCTGATTGAGAATTTGCATCTACTGAAGTTTTAATTCTACTTAGCAAGCTTTGATAGTGGACCTTTATTTGAAACAGTTTAAAAAGTCTAGTAGTCAACTGGTCAACCAAAGAAGTTATTTTATTGTGTTCAGTGTCAAGCTGGTCTTAAAAAGTTATTTGCAACTTGCATCTTTTTGATTGACAAGCTGTCTATGTATTTCCTATACCAGTAAAACTAATGTACTCTCCATGTATTTCAGCCTGGCGAAAAATGTGCCCATATTTGTGTGCACCATGGCCTATCCCACAGTGCCTTGCCCGCTGCATGTTTTTGAGCCCCGCTACCGCCTCATGATCCGCCGCTGCATGGAGACAGGCACCCGCCAGTTCGGCATGTGCCTTAGTGACTCCCAAAAGGGGTAAGAAAGGCTCCCCCTCCTTAGCCTCACAAAAAGACACTAGCAGGATTAGTACACAGGCATTATCTTTGCTAAAATTAACTAGTGCTAAAGGGCTGGTTGTTATCGCACAGCTGATGGTAGTGCCTCTTCACAGTTTAGATGTAAAATGAACTGTTCTGAAATCATTTTACCCTGTTCTATTACATTATTGTGCACAACAGCATGATGAAGTGGCTTTGTCACCCCAACACTCCCCTGAATCCCTGTGTGTCTCTCAGGTTTGTGGATTATGGCTGCATGCTCTTGATCCGAAGTGTTCATTTTTTGCCGGATGGGCGCTCAGTTGTGGACACCATCGGGGGGAAGCGCTTTCGCGTGCTTTCCCGAGGAATGAAGGATGGATATTGCATAGCTGACATAGAGTACCTTGAGGACACAAAGGTAAGTCCGACAGACATGCTTCTAAGAGTTTCTGGTGTTCTGCAACACTTCAAGATGTGCAACATATCACACATGGTTAATTGGTGCAGAAGTCCTAACAGCTGTCCTCCATGAAGTAAAAAAAATCTAAAAAAAAGTAAAAAATCATTCATCCATCAAAATTAACCTCATCAACCATTCAACTGTAGCTATAGCTGTTGTTGTTTAAACACAGTCCCTGTTATCAATGCATTAAATTGTCTCAACATGTGTGAATCAGGTAAACAATGATGAGGAGCTGCTAAAACTGCAGGAGCTGCACGACCAGGTGTACGAGCAGGCCTGCACCTGGTTTCAGAACTTGAAAACTCGATTCCGCAATCAGATCCTACAGCACTTTGGGCCCATGCCTGAAAGAGAAGCAGACATTCAGGTAAGCAACAGGTGTAGATGTTTGTTTGTGTTTGTCTGTGTGGACTATTTTACTTTTTTCCGATTTTCTATGTCTGGGTATAGATCTATATAAAAAAAGTGTGTTGTATACACAAGTAACTACACTCAGCTCTGTTCCTGGTGGAAGTCTAAGTGCATAGGGCACTTTGCAGTCCACTAGCCTCAGCCCCCACCTGGGCAAGGATTGGATCAGACGGGAGGGGAGAGTGGGGGAGGAGTGACCAGGAACAGAGGGGGAGGGTGCACACTGTAAACTGTGACGGCAGAAGTAGGACAGAGGTTGCTATAAGGACAGTCACATAATAGACAGAATGTTCTTACATCACAAGTCTGTCCTGAAGTAGAGCGTCATAGCTTGTGCACACACACACCCTTCTCCTCCTTACTGCCTCTTTCTTACAGGCAAGCATTTCTATGCATCTCTGTTGGCACACTATTGGTGCATGTGTTGTTAAATTGAACTGCTTGGAGAGGAAGGACAGTAAGTTGTTGTATTCCCTCGTGAATCTGCCACTATATTGTTGACCTGTAATTTGGGCAAGTGGCTTCTTACCATGCATTGGTACAGTGAGTGGAGACTAAGCTGTTATAAAACAGCATTGCCCTGGGGAGGAAAGAATAAAATATCCACTAGTGGGTGAAGTCCTCTCTATCTCTAGTATGTTTACATCTGGGCCATATCAGTTCAATTATTTCTCAAAGTATGTGTGATCTGTTGAAAGGATAGATTGCTTACACAAAAAAGGTAATGATCTGTTATGATGTTAAGACGATTTTTTTTATCACAGAAGGCCTCTTAAAGTCTTTCTCTCTCTCACTCTCTCTCTCTTTCTCTCCCTGTCTGTAGGCCACTCCTAATGGGCCAGCTTGTTGTTGGTGGCTGCTGGCTGTGCTGCCTGTGGACCCCCGCTACCAGCTGTCTGTGCTCTCCATGACCACACTGCGTGAACGCTTACTCAAGATTCAGCACATCCTCACCTACCTGCAGACCATCCCCAACGAATAGAGCTTCAAGGCGCACACTCACTCATGCACACACATTGTGCAGATGGACTTTTCAGCGGCAGGAAGCCAACCTGTGCCAGCAGGACCAGGCGTCTGGGAATGATGGCGTGATGGGCGATGACCTTCACCTCCTGATGGAACAGACACTAGTGTGGAAAAAACAAGACCCTCGTCATCTTGCAATCTGTTTCCTTCTCTTGGTTGTTCTTGCTGACTCTCTCTCTTTCATTCTGTCTCTGAATCTCCCTTCAGTAGTATTTCTGCTTAGTAGCATTTCTCCAATAGTCCCAGTGCATGTACATCAGTTGCAGAAGATGTCTGCCACAAGGTCTCATTCTCACGAAGTGCGGTGGTCTAGGAAAGAGGTTTTCTGTCACAGTCAAACAACAAGACATGCTGTTTGTGTGTTTGTCTGTCTGTCTGTCTGTCTGTCTGTCTGTCTGTCTGTCTGTCTGTCTGTCTGTCTGAGAGAGAGAGAGAGAGAGAGAGAGAGAGAGAGAGAGAGAGAGAGAGAGAGAGAGAGAGAGAAAAATCCTGAATGCTGAGGGGATAGTCAGATCCCATACTTCCTTTATTATCTAGGGATGGCTGAAAAATTGAACGTCTATCCACTTGCTTAATTTAAACATGATGGCATAAAGAAAAAGAAAGAAAAACATAAGTGCCCGTTTACAAAAAAACAACCTTTATGAATCATAACCTTCCAAGCATGAAGCACTCCCGTCACTTAGATTAATACGCAGAGTACGCACAAAACTGGCCAGGACCACAAGTTGGCCTCACATTCTCTTCCATGTTGGCAGAGAGTGAAAAAGGGTGACTGGGGGGAAATGCTTTTGGCTCAGTGATTTTTGTTGTATTTTTCTGTATGCAGGGTGTCCAGGTACCCCAATGGATAACAACCCTCATTGGTGACTGTGAGGGCCAAAGGGGGTCACCATAACTATGTGGCTAGCCTGTTTCCAGGGGCCCTAGCCACCAACTGTGGCTGCAGAGTCCAGCCAGTGACCATACAGCCAGGGTGAAGGTGCTCACCTAATATGCGCATTATTGTTATTGTGGGGTTTTTTGTTTGTTTTTGAGGTGGAACAAGACAGCCTTTAGTAGGCTAGAGTTGTGGGCTCTGTGGGTTTAAAGAGGAAGTAGATGGTTTGAGTTGAATTGTGAGGATATTTCTCTTCCATTCACAATACTTTCTTTCATAAGGCTCTTATTCCTATAAACCCAAAGGCCCACTACTTCTGGCCTGGAGATTTTTTTTTAAATGACACTACAGTGGAAGATGTAACTGTGTGTTATGACAGGATGATTTGTTGGAACTGAAGAGAAGGAAAACCTGCAATGTTTTCATGGACTCGCAAAAGCAGATGTACTAATGTCTTTATCATCTGAAGTCTTGCTTCTTGGTTGAGGAGCCAGTGTGACACTTAACATGTTTGCCTTATTCCACATTGGATTATGCCATCTTGGCGCCATGCTTCAGCATCCCTTATCCTTAATCTGTTTTTTTTTTTTATTTCATTCCTTTTGCTGGAGTTAATCATTGTGGTGTAATTACACTCTAGTCGTCATCTTGCGGCCAAATCAGTGTGTACAAAACTGAAGAAAAAGTGAGAAAGAAAAAATTAAATGAACAGATGTCCAGAAACTGCTCTGTTGTATTTAAATCATTTGTATAAAAATAGTGGGAAGAAGTTGTTTGTTTTTAAGAATATCTTGCTTTTGGCGCTTGAATATTTAAGTTATCAATTTTCCATAATAAATGCTATTTTTTTCACCATGTCTTCTGGGCTGCATCTTTGAATGTGTCTCCTGGAATATGATAAGGCTACTACCGAGTGTGAATTGGTAGAATTTGACCTTGGCTATAGTCAACTGGTGTCCTGTTTTCCAGTGTAGGGACACTGGATCAAGAAAACATTTTCCTATGCAGAACATACAACAGAAAGTGGAAAGAGTAAAGAGAAAGCAAAATAATCCATATTATATTTATGTTTATTTGTACAGTAAAAAGACAACTTAATATTCTTGCTGCAGTTCACCACATTTCTCTGTAGAGGGCAGCAATGCATTATAGCAGCTTTTACGCTTGTTCGTTTCATAACTCTGTCCCAACACCCTTTGAGGCATCGGTTAAGTTCCATTCGCTAAACTGTGTACACAGATAAGCCAATGATTAACATAGTGAAGGACATAAATCAATTTCCTGTTGGTCTAGTCTTCATAGTGGCTTAAACATGTAAATATGAAAATGTCTGTATGAGAGATATTTAACATTGAGTGGTTGGGAGAGGACATGAGAGTTATGTCACAGGAGAAGCAACTTGACGTCATCCAATGGAAGATGAGAAATCTACACCCGGGCCAACATCATGACAAACTCTGTTAGAAGGAGAGGAGGAAAGCAGTGAATCTTTAAGTTTTATCACAAAACACAACACCAGCCACAATACATTGTACTGTGACTTACACTACCATGTTCTAGCTTACCTAGTCAAAAGGACATAACACTGAACAGGAGTATTCACAAGAACCTGATGACACATCACTGAGTAATCAATGTAATGTGTGCATGATTGTTGTTAAGGAGATGGGGCTGTTCAGAGCAGAGGCTTTGATGAACATGGGGGCAGGCTGGAACAACCCCCTGGTGGTGGTTTCTGTATGCTGCTAAATGGCTGTCACCTGCTAATGCTTTTGGCTTCACTGAGTATTTGTGTGTGACTGGAGTGGACAGGAGACAAAGCGTGCCATCATATACACCTGGTGCCTTTAGCAATCACATGGCCTGTGTGTGTGTGTGTGTGTGTGTGTGTGTGTGTGTGTGTATGAAAATGTTGTTTATGACTGCATGAACAAGTTACAATTTTGTAAAGTGCCTAGCCATATGTAAGACACTAGGCATTTGTATTATAATGAAACCATTGTGATATGGATTTTTTATTTTATTTTAGGTAAGCCAATGTGTATATCTAATAATATATTCACATTTTATGGATAATAATGGTGTATTTACAATTTGTGTTGCATGTGGTGTGTGTGTGTGTGTCTGTGTGTGTGTGTGTTTGAGAGAGTGGTGGAGAAAGAGAGGTACTACATGTATCTGAGTGCAGACTGACTCATCCAGTAGCAATGATATTGTGTATGCAAGCAATAGTGTACGTGTGTGCGCATGCATATACATCTGTGTGCATGTGTATCTGTGTTTGCGTAACAGTGGCGTACCATCAAAGTCGACATTTCCATCTCCATTGAGGTCGATGTCAGAGAGGATCTCCTCTAGCTCACCCTTCTTCAGCTTCTCCCCCAGGAAACTCTTCATAGCCTCCTTCAGCTCCTCGAAGGTGATCCGTCCATCCCCATTACAGTCAAACTGAAGGAGCATGGATGGAGGGGGAGGGTGGTTTGTATGGTAGGGTAAAAGTGTGAGTAAATAAAAAGACAGAACATAATGTAAACAGAAGTGTTTTGTGTGTGTGTGTATGTGTGTGTAGGTGTGTGTGTGTGCGTGTGTGTGTGTGAGAGAGAGAGAGAGAGAGAGAGAGAGGGAGGGAGAGAAACATAAATGCTGAATAAGAACTAAGTAGACAAAGGAGAAATTCTGGGAAAGAATGTCACACGCCCCCCCACCCCGCCACCCCCATCCCACACACACACACGCACCCAAACCCAATGCATGCACACACACACCCTTCTGTTTTGTGATCCTTTTATTTGAAGACAGCAAATGTACTGTCTCAAACAAAAGCTATTAGGTGGACATACAGCTGAGGGCTAGAGTATGTGCCAGAAATGTCGAGTCCCTGCAGCCAATTGTCCTGAGGGGTTTCCCCTTGTGCACCAATTCCCATTTTTCAAAGTAGATGTAAGGCAGTCTGACCTATCCCGGCTATCTAGGTATGCTCAGGTATGTCCTATTCATTCAATTTGGAAGGTTTCTGTTTAGGAGAACAATAAATCTCAGTACAGAGGGAGAACAGCCTGCTTTGTGATTTACTTCATTGCTCCCTAGTTCTGCCTAGGAAACTCTTTCTCTCTCGCTTGTTCTCTCCAAAACTCCTTTTTGATGAAGATGCTTGCAAAAAAAGCATACCTTGTATAAAAACGAAACTGAATTTCCTGACCCAGTAGAAAGGTACAATTTTGTCTGAGTGTGCAGCTTTGTTGCGACTCGTGATTCGGTATTGTTAGGTGTGCAACCCCATAGGGAACTCTTGCACCGTGTGTATTGACACAGTAATTCATCTTATGAGGAGCAGTGGCCTGGTTTACATCGTGGGCTCCCCTGCCCAATTATAGAGCTCACGTCATGTAGGCCACATCACAGGGTTTACTGTGGGGTGCAGCGAGCTGTGGAGCAGCAGTGTCTGGGTTCAGAGCTGTTTGAGATGGCTGGACTGAACTGGTATGTACAGTTTTGCTGAACTGGCCAGTGATGGAGGTTCAAAGTCTTTTTATGCCATCCACAAGAATTCTTTCAATGTAAAAGCAGTGGACACGTAAATTTGAATTTCCTAGCATTGTAAATTCAACAGTGGTAAATACCTAATCATTGGAATGAAAAGAAACACATTTTTTGACAACATTCATGCAGTGTTACTTCATGACATAAAAATCACATGTAAAGACATTGAGATTTCTGTGCTTTTAGGCAAACCTAAATATAGGCCACAGCTATATATTTTTAATGGACATCTTCCAAACCAACAGGAGAACTGTACAATGTATTATGATTTAGATATTGTGTTTTATGTCTGTGTAATGCAAGAAGCACATTACATTACACTTAGCAGATGCTTTTATCCAAAGCAACTTACAACAGAGGACATGGAACATGTAGACATTCATGTGCAGCATGCCAAACTAAATTAAAAAATCTATAGTATACATTGTGATTAATATCACAGAATACAAATATCATGTTATTAACTTTGCTAATGATAAGCCATCTAAAGATTATGTTCATGCTAATTTAAGATGACTGAATTTATTAAAGGATCCTGCACAGCACAAAAACCAGCATTGAATTGACTTCCACAGAGTTTATTTTCAACACTCTGAAGGTTTATGTCGCTCCACATTCCAGAGTCATATTAACACTTTAAAAATGTGAAATAATCCCAACTCTGGACACCATTTAATTTTAACTAAAAATGTTAAAATAACACTTTGAAATCAACTCTGAAACATTTACCCCAAAATTTTCCTGGTTGCATGTAAAGTGGTACCCAATCATGTTCAACAACAGAGTAAAGAGTAGGATTTAGGAGAGAACTCATACATCTACTATGTGAACACAGTGGAGTGTTGTTCTGAGACACTGACCTGCTTAAAGGCACAGCGGAGCTCCCTGAGGCCCACCATGTGAGCCGTCTCAGCCAGCATGCGAGGGCCCATCAACTCACAGAAGTCATCAAAGTCCACATGCCCTCCCCCTACAAATGTAGACACATGACACACACACAAACACACACACACACACACACACACACACACACACACACACACACACACACACACACAAAGAGAATGGGAGATTTTGGTGTTTTACATACACAAATGCATTTATATGCTGTCAAACTCTAATGCATAAACTCTTAATAAAGAGATATTATACCAAATTCCTATGAAATTTAATTTTACATAATTGTTATGTCCTTTATATATACTGGGACTACAAGTTGCTTCATATTTGTGGCATTCTGAACAGCTATCAGTGGCGCACAGAGCAGAGTGGGTGCCCTCAGCACCATGCTGAGTGCCACCTCTGAAACTGGCACCAGCCCCTGGCCTTCAGAAAAGAAATGGTTGCTACCATGGACAGCTCCACTGCCACACAGGTGTGGCTACATCAGGACCACAGATTTTACTAATGCACAATCAACCTCGGCATGATAAAACCTCATAGGGGTGATGACAGTGCTGGCTGGGAATACAAAAGCAGTACAATCCCTGCAGAAGCCATTCCTTCAAGAAAGGAGCACTCATATTGCGTGTCTACAGGACTGTATCTTAGTTCAACAAAGCTGCTCAGTATGTCTGCCCACACTGACTTGAGTACAAATCTGGACTTTCTAGATTGGTATAAAGGACTTTCTTTTGGTTTGCACTCTAATTGAACCTGATGAGGATTACCAGTATATTTCAGGTCAAATTTTCATCACATCACACATGCCCTTTGTCCATGTACACTGTACTGTGATGTTTACACCATTTGTGCCCACAGCCACTCATGTATACGAACACACACTCATGCTCTCTGTCTGTCTCTGTCTCTCTCCCTCTCTTTCTTTCACACACTCTCTCTCACTTTCTTTCTGTCTCTCTTGCTCTCTCGCTGTGCCTCATACTATACATAATAAAATTCCATGCATTCATGCATGATTATTCATATTTGTATGCAAATGTAAAATGTACCCTTTTAATCTTGCATATTTATTGAAGCACACTAATATATGTACATAGCTGTAGTGATAGACAGAGAAGCAAATAGAGTGTAAGGACTATTGATTAATGAGCTAATTTGCCTACAGCAGTTTTGTTTATGCACAACCTTATCAACTTTACAAAGCAAATATTTCACGTTTACACAATAATTTGGAGTTTGGTGTGTGTGTGTGTGTGTGTGTGTGTGTGTGTGTGTGTGTGTGTGTGTGTGTGTGTGTATGGGGGGAGCAGTGATTGCTATCTGATCTCATAACTCTGTGTTTCCCCTAATACCATCATATTCAATTCTAATATCAGAAGATGCCCTTAACCTCCAGGCAGATTAGATAGAAGTCTTATGAATCCACACATGCTCTCACAGTTGGTTATTATGCATAAAAACACCTACTCGCACACTCATACATTATTCAATTGTATGCACACACACCCACACCCTCACACACAAACACATACCCAAAACACATGTATGCACTTTATTTGACATTATGAATGGTGGATACCTATAAGATCACTGCACATAGCAATGCAATGAGACAGGGGGGTAAAATGAGCCTGCAGGTTTACTCAAGTTAACTCACCTCCCTTATATTAACGGTCATACTCAACTTATGAAATATAAACTCAAATTTACTTAAAACAAATTTTAGGTTTCAGTGGATGGCAGGTACCATCTGGACTTGTTTTGGATGCATTAGTTTTGTTTCTGTTTCACATTTCCTTAAGTATACGTCATGATAAGCTGAACACAGCCCATTTTACTCCACTATCTCTTTTTGCAAACAGTCAAGTACACACAATTGTGCACATGCACTTGCATGCATATATAAATAAAGTTCATCACACTCACAGACAAACAAAACACACATGCACACACACAGTAACATACACATACAAAGTCACATACATGCGGGTGTATGCACACACACACACACACACACACACACACACAAACATACACACACAGTGACGTACATGCGCAGACACACATATACACACACACACACAGTCACATACACACATATGCATACAGCATCCCTTACATCTCATCTTGATCTGCTGGATGATCTCAATCAGCTCCATCTCAGTGGGCATGTACCCCATTGTCCTCATGCAGTCGGCCACATCCTTGTAGTGCACATAGCCGTCACTGTCATAGTCAAACTCCTTGAAGGCCTCCTGCAACTCTGTGGGGGTAGGATTAGCACACAGCAGGCATTTAAACACATGCACTTATACTGCTGACCTTGGGTAAGGGGTAAATCTATGACAGGAGATGGGCACCTGTTGTTTATATTTGTATTTGCAGGAAACAACACTGTCCATTTTTTGTGAATTTTACAGTACAAATGGTTAATTACTATTTTATTTTTAATCTCATATTTGCCAATTGAAACGTTTGTAGGTTTTTTGTAGTAAGACAGGATTGGTTTACCCACTATGGTAAGCTCTTTATATAAAAAAATGTGTATAATGAAAATATATAGTTAGAATTAGGGAATTGTAGCAAGACATTTACATAGACATTTGAAAACTTGAAACATACAAGCCTTTGCATATGAATGCAACAATTGGCTACATAGGCCTATTTTAGAACTATGAAATCAAGTCTTACCTCTCCTAATAGAATTTCAACCTAAACCAGTGACCTACTAAGTTTAGCGTTTCAACACAAACTATTACCAGTTAGGTAGGGAGTAACATAAATGGAAAAGTGTACCTTCAAATTCAACATCAACATAACTTTCACAGTTCAGGAAGTTCCACTACATACAATGAACCAACTTGGTATGTGAAAGTTACCGTTATCAAAAGAATAATCAATTAGTCTCTTGGCAAACTAGTGCACAACATTCTTGCTAGCGACCACATTAGGCAGTCCACGTGATCCGAGTGAAGAAGTTGCAGTTCAAGTGAAATCACTTTTACCGCGATGTAGAAAGTCAGTTGTAGCAAAGATATCGAGGGCTTAAAAAATCAAACCCTGTCTGTGCCGTAGGAAGTCTGTGTCCTTCAAAATGCAGGAAAAAACTTCTCAATACAACACAGCAGTCCAGGTTCTTCTTAACATGGGTGGGTGCTACAACCATTCTGATTGGCTGACACAAATTCAATTTAACTGTAATTGTTGCAGGTTTAGTTTCTTCCACAGGTTCGTCTGCCATCTGTTCAGGCAAGTTTTCTCTTTCAGTTTGGTCATTTACAGTCATGGGTTCCACTTTAGGCAAGTGCTGTGATGGTAGACTTCCAAATGAGGTTTTAAGGTCTTCTGGAGCACTGTTGGAAACTGCTGGATCTGAACAGGTAGGCTCAACAGAAGGACGGGCACAGGCACATAATACTCTTGAGTGGACCTTATGGGTTTTAAATACCATGGATCATGGTAAGGATAAACAAAGTCATCCTCTTCATCAGAAGATGCTTGGCCTATGAGGCTTGGACACAAGGTTCATCTTTAGATGCTGCTAGGAATCCACAGGGTAGCAGAAGGTATCTGTGCAAAGTCCTGAGGGGACCATCAGTGCTCTCCAGCTTGACCATATAAACTGGGAGGTCTCCTTTTTGATTGACAACATGCACAGCTTCTTTCCACTTGTCAGCTAACTTGTGTTTTCCTCTTAGACGCACATTTCTGACTAGTGCCTGATCACCCACATCCGAAGAGCTTGTACGTACTGGGAGTGAGACTCCTCATCACTATTGTTCAATGGAACATTAAAGGCAAGGTCAATAGGCAACCAAGGCTGCCACCCAAACATTAGCTCATAGGGTGTGAACCCTGTTGTCTCATGTACAATACAAACTAACTCTAGTGGTCTCGTGACTTGAATGTTTACTAGAGGTGCTACCTTGTCTGGCAGTGAACACAGCGGCTTCAACTTTTTATCCTTTTTTCAACGTCATTAGCCATTTTTGGCCAGAAGAATCTGGATCAAAGGAGGTCAAGGGTCCGGTCAAAACCTAAATGACCCACATCATCATGAAGACTGGTCATTAACATGTCTCTGAACTTCTGGGGTAAGACTGTTTAGTAGTTATTCTCTTCACTAATCTGCCTCTTTCTGTAGAGGATGTCATCTTTTAGTTCAAGGTTGTTCATCTCTCGCGACAAGATGGGAATGTCAGGCAGCTCTTTGTTAACAGCTGGAGAGGGCTCTCCCCAGTCTCCATCAGACAGATGATTTCACAGATAGCTGGATCTGCTCTCTATTGCTGTCTCAATTCTTCCTCTGATACACTTGGAATGACAGGGAAACCATCACAGCTCTCCAAGCTGTCTGGAATAGCTTCAGCTGACATGGCAAGAGATACAACAAGAAGGATACTGGAACACACATGATGACAAACTAGGTGCTTCTGACAGACTGCACTAACAGTCTTGGGGGAGAGACCAGTGAATTCATCAGACTCAGGTAAGTGATGGTATATAAACTGGTGGATTCTCTCCTATTCTTTTTGAGACACTAAAGCTGTCTTAAGGGCCTCAATCTTTTAAGGTCTGTTTCAACGCTGTGCTGTGACACTACATGCCCTAAGTACCTCACTGATGTCTGGAAAACGTTACATTTCTCCAAGGACAGCTTTAAGCCATACTCCTTCAGATGATTTAGGACATGAAAAAGGTAGGCTTCATGATCTTCAGTAGTTTCAGAGAAGACTATCACATCGTCCAAAAATACAAGGACTTCTACAAGGTTGATACCCCCATGCACTTTTCTATTAGCCTTTGAAACATACTCTGAGGATTCGTCATGCCCTGAGGCATCCTATTAAACTCCCAGAACCCCAATGGACATACAAAGGCTGTTTTCGGGTTATCAGCTTCCTCTACTTCGATCTGATAATAGCCTGAGTTTAGGTCTAGCACAGAGAACCATTTTGAGCCTGTGAGTGCAAAAAAGCTTCCTCCAGATTAGGTAGCACATATGCATCCTTGATGGTTTGGAGGTTTAACTTCTGGTAGTCAATGCAGAGTCTAATATCTTCATTCTTCTTTCTAACCTCTACTATCGAGGAGGAGGATGACTGACCCATGGATTACTTCTGCCTCACTAAGCTCCTGCAGGTCTGTGCTTAAAGGGGGTCTCATCAATTTATCTGATGCTTCACTTTATCTGTTTGGCCAAAGTCTGAATCATGTAGAGCTAACACTACTGGCATGCCACATAGCTTTTCCTCCATTCTCTTTCTCCATTTAGCTGAAAGTGGAGTGCCATCAAAGTTGAAGTTCAGCTTTATCAAGGGATCTTGGGAAATGATGTAATTGTGCTCGGTCAGCAGGGCTTTGCTTGCAGGAAACTACTTTCTGCAGGGCATGTATCTAAGCTATGACACACTTTGCTTGAATAACTATGTCACGCTTACTCTCGCTACACAGCACTATAGGGTAGTTTCTTCTGTGGTTCATTAGGAAGACTAAGTAACTAACTAGCTGGTAACTAACTAGCTGGTAACTAACATGCCTCCAGGTAAGGAAGAACATAAAGGGGGTTCAATTACAATCCACTGGTCTACAGCTTGGTTGTTAACATGAGCTAATCCCTCTACAACAGAGCTTTGAACAGCAAGGACAACCTTAGATTCCTTTCCTGGTGGTCCTGGTTTCCTTTTGCTTGTTTCTTTGCCGCATTATTTTTAGGACACCTCTACAACCATAAGGGAGAGCTTGAAGATCTATTTTTGGGCTACAGCAGGTTTCATACGCCAATTCCATGGTGATGGTGCCTATCGAGTGTAGACTGAGCATTCAATCTTGTGCCTGGAACAACTAATGCAAGGGTAGGCACAGTAATATCAGAACCAAAGCAGGACTTTGGAAAGATGATGTCAACTTCTATAAAGCCTGAATATGGTACAGCGTGACCATTTGCAGCTTCAACCTCTAACAGCTCCTTCAAGGGATTGACCTTCAAGTGAGTCAGGTTGCTCTCATAGAATGACTGTGACACCATAGTCACTTAAGATCCTGGATCAAGCAGGCAGTTACAAGACTGTCTATTAACGAGTAAACAGTGTATTTAGCTCCCATCAGTCCTCTTGTCCATTGTTAGAGGTGTGACTGTCATCTTTGCCTTAAGCTCTCACTTGCCCTGCAATGAGGGCTGAATTCAGTTTAAAGGCTGGGAGGAGGCTATTTATGTACTATTTTCACCTAGGTTACAATAGGCTCATTCCTTGAATTTAAATTGGTTGACATGAGTAAAATGGTATCAGAGTATGCATATACTTGTACATGTGTTCTATGTTGAATTTCACATTCTGTAATTCTGTAGCGAATCACATCTGGAATAAATGTTAATCCACAATTTTTTTAGCCTGGGCCCCATTTATACTGCCTGTGACGCTACACTGATTTTCGCGTTCAAGTCAGTCTGGCCAACCTGCATATTCTTATCTCTTCCTTTGCCGGAGAAATCAGGCACCAATTAAAAATGAACGTTATGCACACATGATTGTAATCAGTGGTTTGATTGATTGTAGCTCGGTCCGGTATAGGCATTTGAAAGACACCCATTGATCCCGCCTCTGAGAACTTCCTGTCTATGGAAGGTTTGCCAGACTAACCTCTGTCTACAAGCTTGGTGTGACAGCTAGGCTACAAATTTGTGCTACAGTACAAAATAGCAGATTAGAGTAGCCAAATATTGGGGTCTTAGTTTTGGAGGCATAAAAGAAAGAATTATTTTTATGAAGAGTCTATTTTTTGATTTTTCTGCAAATTGCATGCATGAGTTTTAAAAGTTTATAAATTGTAAGCACAGTTTCAAACAGTCATGGTAGCTATTTACATCATTTGGATCAATCGGCATATTGCTTGTGGATAAACTAAAAGTGCTTTACACTGTACACTGTTACACTGTAGTGACGTGTAGTCAGTAGCCCAGTCACCAGGTCATTACAGCAGTGAAACAACGCTTATATGCATCTACCCCATCACATTCTCCTACATTCTTTTTTCCGAACAAATACCCACCCACCCAACCCCTAGCCTTGTACTGGCTACAGTGATGTATTTTGTTGTTGTTGTCTGACTTGAATCATCACTCTAAATGATGGGATTAAGATACTGTGTAGGTGTTGGGATGCTTTTATCCAACACATGGAACTCTGACAAGTGAAGTGACGAAACAAGGGAATTTGGCAATGCAATGTGATGCAGCACTTACCATCCAGCTCCTCAGGTAATAACTCTCTATCCTGTGACGGAGAGGGTGAAATGAAGAGGAGAAAGATGGATGGATGCCAAGAGGGACAAAAAGAGAGAGTGAGAGAGAGAGAAATAGAATTATATGAGCCAGGAATAGATATATTGTTCAATGGTCCATCAACTGACCTTTTTTTCCATTAAGAGCTAAACAACATGACTGACCCTTGGCTAGCGGCACTAATTTGTGAAGTCATCTAAACCCCCCTGGGAATTTCTAAGGAACCTGTTAAAACATTATGTCTTTTTCCCTGTGCTATTAAGCAATTATGCTGACAAGACTGCAACCACAAGGTCATGCCATAAAGAACATACACGAATGGTTTAAGAGGTGGGGGACAGAAACAACGATAAAGGCAGGTGGAAAGAGAAAGAATAAAGAGTGTGTGTGTGTGTGTGTGTGTGTGTGTGTGTGTGTGTGTGTGTGGGTGTGTGTGTGTGTGTGTGTGTGCATGCTTGTGAGCGTGCATGCGTGCATGTGTGTTTGTGTAGAGGCATCTCAACAGAGACTGTGTGACAACAAAACAGTTAGTGTTAAAGTGGGGTGCAAACCAGAGAATTGTCACGAGTGTTCCAGTCAACAGTCTCTTGAGGAAGCCTCCAGTGTTAAGCTCTCTTTTCTCCACAGTGCACAATGACAGGAGGGGCACATCAGCAATGTACAGTCCCTAACTGACTGACTGATAGAAAGAGGGAGAGATGCAGAGAGGCTCATTCACTAATAGGATTACAGCATACCATGCTTCTCTCTCCAAACCAGCACATCCATGCAAACACACTCTCTGCATATGAACTAACATGTGCAGACAACAATGGGCATGTACACACACACGCACACACACTTTTTATGGATTTGTATGTACATAATCACTCTTGGGCAACAATGCTGATGACTTTGAAGCTGATGGAAAAAGTATACACATGGATATGGAAATGTCCCCATAAGGGCAAAGACACACACAGACACATAGTCTGAACAAACACATTTGCACAGCTTGGAGCCTGCCATGACCGCTAAATAAAGGACATTCAGGACCACTGAATTATTCACCTGGTATGATGAAACACTCAGGACCACCAACACGCACTTCATATGTAACTCATAACAATGTACTTACATACATACACACTTTCCCTTATCCTCATCAGTGTCTCTGTGGCTAAATGTGACATCCATAGCATTTATCAGTCCAGTTAGTAAAGCTTACTTACTTACAAAGTTTGTTTCAGGGCAGCTTTTATTCTAGACCAACATGGTTTCACATGACATATGCTGCTTTAGCAGACATATATTAAAAATAAAATGTTATGAAGAGTGAGAATCACCTTTTACTTTCACCTAATGTGCTACTATGAAAGCATCTTGGAATACTGCCAACATGCTTTATTTTGGCAGCCAGACCCATTTAGACTCTTCAGCACAACCTGAAAAAGAGGCACATACCAATGTATGACCTCCATTAAACTACACACACACACACACACACACACGCACATACGACATGGGCCTGTCCACTGGGCGTCAGGCTGATGGCCAGTGATTCCAGCTAAATATAGCTACTACTCCCGACCACACATTTACATTCCCCAGGATCGTGTCCCACAGGTGCATCACATGGCCCACACTAGCAGAAGAGGTGGTATGTCTCACTGTGGAGCACTGAGCGGGTCCCTACATGGCACTGTATCAGTGTATGAGAGCGTGCTTCAGATGTGTTCTTGCACATGTCATTGTGAAAAGGAGGGGGAAAAATAATGTGATCACAGTTGTGTCATGTTTGATTTGTACATGTCCATCTTGAAGAATGAATGTTTAGGTTGGGATAATTAATGATTATCACCTCTGTTGAAGAGGTGACGTTTTAATGACTATCTCTTTGTTATTGTGTCAGGAGGATTATACAAAAAATACCTTGGCAATGTTTATTAAACTCGGCATTGGCCTTGGACTGCTGTGCCATGAGCCAAGGAAGAGCCCATTAAATTAGGGACTCTATCCAAAACAAAGGGTGAGTCTAGGAATTATTTTGCACTTATGTTACCATTGCCAGATAGGACATAATGATCCTGGCAGATGTCTGCGATCTCCAAGTTTTCTTCTTTTTAATGTTTTTGAAATTAGAACATTTTTGATAGTAATGCATTCATGTTATTTATGTCAGCCATTCACAGAAAGACACTATTGCTGTTTAGTTTTCAGCTTTGAAGGCCAGGCACATGTCATAATAAAAAGGCATCACCATTGTGGAATGGTGCACCAATTTCTGTGTCTGAGTATTACTGCTCATTCAGCTTGTGTGGCTTTCATTGTGAGTTTGCAAAAGTACGTCTAAGTGCCTCTTACAGCTGGGCTTGCACTGGGGCTTGCATTGAATTCACCCTACAAGTTATGCTAAAAAGTACGAAAATGTCTCTATACTGTACTGTTGTTACGGATAAAAACAAGTCTCTCAAGTCCTACAAAAATAAATGTTAACACATTCAATGTTTCAACTTCTCTTTTCATCAGAGCTAACAAAATGGAAAACTAATTTTATTTCTGTGCCTTTTAGAATTATTTCAGTCCACATATTCTTAAATACATAATTCCCTTGGCCATGACGGAATGTGACACACGAGGCTCAGTCAGTAGTAATGATGGGTGACTAGCAGTCAGTCTGAACCCGGAGAAACTTGTTTGTGTGTGTCACATGCAGTCTGATCACGCTGTGATTTATGCATGCAAAATCGCCCGCTGAGCGTGCAAAGATGAATCTGGACTCAATGTGTACCCATTAAGGTTTAATTAATTTCCATACGGCCAAATTAGTTCGGTGTTTTATGACAGATAGGAGTGCATGTCTCCTGTACGCATGCAAGTACACCATACACAGCCTCAAAGACACACACACATACACAACACAAAGATAAACCACAGCCCACTCATGTAGAGGAAGAAACACATTTTCAAAATCTTCTTCAATAGGAGACATATCTGCCATAGTACATGCACAAAAACTTTGCACACACATACTGTACATGCACACACACACACACACATACACACACACACCACACACACCACACACACACACACACACACACACACAAACACACACACACACACACACACACACACGTGAGTCTGTTGACACATACCTGCTAATAACAGCATGAGCTGCAGGTGGTTATGAGGGCTAATTGAGTATGACAGGGATCTATAATAGCAACACTGTTAATGCTCTCGTAATCCTCAGATTAAATATGGCAAAGAGGGAACAACACAGGCTATTTACAGCATGTACCTTCACACATTTGTTTTTGTTACTCTTTCTCTTTCAGTCATTTCTACCATTTATCTTAGCTTTTAATAATCTTCTGTGCCCCTCCCCCGTCTCTCTCTCTCTCTCTCTCTCTCTCTCTCTTTCTCTCTCTGTCTCTCTCTCTCTTCCTCACCCTCTTACTCTCCTACTCCACTTCCAATATATTAGAATCCAAGGTCAATAGGATCACACAGGACAGGTCAGCTAGTTATGTTTACTCTTTCTTTCTCTTGGTCCAAAAGGGCACCCTGACCCAGCCAGGATAAAGTGCATGGCGCTTTAGAAACCACCAGCTCTGAGGCTATGCAAAGGTACACATCCTAACATCTCCCATCCTAACAGCTCTTTCTCATTAAGATGTGTAACAGATGTATAGTCATTGTTTGCTTGCTTACACCGAGGTCAAATGTGGGTTCTGAATTATTAAATTCTGTAAACTACTCAATAAAATTTTTAATTTGCTTTTTCTTGAACACTAATACTGCCCTTGTGTTATTTTCGTATGAGATGGAACAGTCTGCAGTCTAACTTGCAAATTAATTGTTCCATTCTCTTACACACATCAAAGACTGCCAGATGCCTTGGGTTAAGATATAAATAATAAGGTTAAGTGTTCAGTGATCTGCTGAAGCCAGCAGCTGTTGGGAGAACCTTTGTGAAATCAACCTACAGATGAGGTCGCGGCATGCTAGCCCAACCTGCACCTCATTCAGTACCCCACAAGGAAGGATATTTGATCAGACATTATGGCTTGTGACTGCTTAGACAGCAGCTGACGAGAGAACAGATTTGGTCTGAAGTGGTCTGGAGTGGCACACACAAACAGCTACTTATTTGTAGGAACATGAGCAGTGTGGCCGAATAAAAAGCAGGAAGCAGCTAAAGGCAAATAAATGGCAAATGTAGTTGCAGTTGTCAAGCAAGTGGCAGTATGTTATGGAGTACAAGCTTAGCAGTGAATGCAGAACAGACTGGCCTGGGAGAGAGAGCTGTGTAATCTTATGAAAATTACTAGCGAGAACAGTTGCCTCAGTAAGGGAAGGAATGAGGGCAAAGGATTAATCTATTTTACAGCACTGACCTGCTTATTTTGTTAGTAAATTGCTGTAGAAACTAGTCTGCTTTACATGTAAGCAATATTAATTTACAGTTTTGTGGAAGAGGCAATGATTTATGAAAATGTGTTACTGCTTTGGGCTTAGCTTGCACACTGCACAGAGTAGTGCCTTAAAACCCCTGATGTAGTGGTTTATTTTTTTAAAATATGAATGTTCACCAGTTTGGTCTTACTTTTATCATTGTTGCAGTTGCTATTGGACAGTTTAACATGAGACAAAGGTGTGACTGGGTGGAGTCCATATTAACCTGGCCAAACAGTGCATTGAGATAGGGTGCGTAGATGGCAGCAATGGAGTTGTCGCTGAGCTGACGGCTCTTCTTGCGCTGACTCGATGAGCTACTTGATGAGCTCCTCGTGGAGTCTTTGTGCGTAGAGTCTTTGTGCGTGGAGCCTTTTTGGGTGTTTCCTTTCAGGGCAGACTTCAAAGTGGGGCCATCCCCTTGAGACTGAGTGCGTGACGAAGTGCTGGAAGACAGAAGCCCAGAGAAGAATCATCTTTATCAAAAAACAACCTTGTAGTCACCATCATCATCAGCAGCAGCAGCTACCTTGTGCTATTTTTTTTTCATATCAATACACCTCACCCACTCTAAAGTCTAAGTTAACTGTTGTTTTCTAGCATCCTTTGCCTCATCCAGATCTGTGCATTGCTTTCCCGTCCAACAGATGTTGCACATATGAACATTTTGTTTAGAGCTTAAAAAATGTCAATGGTCTAATTTGAAAAGCAACCAAATTCACACAATATTTAGGAATCATTAGGGAATAAACGCATGCATATCGTTAGCTTGATAGCATAATTGCCTAAGTCATTTTTTTGTGTTTTTGGAAAACAAGAAAAAACACATTTTCTAAAAATCACATGCATATTTTTTATTGATATTTTCACAGAACATTCATGTAGATGTGAGAAAAAGTTTGGAAAAAGAACAAAACCGAACATCATTTTTTTTATCAAATAAAAGTGACTTAGGCAGTTTTGACGTATGCAAAATGGCTGAGAAGAGCAGAAAAACTGCCTAAGTCATAGGCATAATCTGCCTAAGTCAAATTGATTGTATAAAAACTGCCTAAGTCCAATGGTAAAACTGCCTAAGTCATAGGCATAATCTGCCTAAGTCAAATTGATTGTATAAAAACTGCCTAAGTCCAATGGTAAAACTGCCTAAGTCAAATGAATGACTTAGGCAGCTATGTTTTTTTTACTTTTATGAGTGTTGTGATTGGCCAATGACATATGCAGACAGACAGGATGATGCAGAAGTGGTAGGGGAGTAAAGTTGTGCAAAAATCTCAATTTGACCAAAAAATGACTTAGGCAATTATGCTATCAAGCTAACGATATGGCCTGGGTGTGTATTGTGTTCAAGTCCCTATTTGTCATTACTTCATGAAATACTGCAATAAACATAACCAATATTATGGCAATGATCATCAGTATCAATGTGTTTAACTAATTACCAACAGTCAGTGTTAGTGTTAGTCATATAAGTGTTCTTGCGAACTACAGTGTATTATCATCTTGTTTAGTGTCATAACCATTGCTAACTTACTGGAAACATGATCTTCATCTAAATGTTTTTATACCTTAAATGCATAAGAATATCTGACTAACGTCTTAGTCATTTCATTATTGTGTAACCACTGCAAACAAAATTAAGCATTTAAAGCCATTTAAATTCTATTAGTCCCACCAAAAGAGGTAAATCAGCAGGTCTTATTACTTTATCCCCTGATCTATCTATCACCGATCTATGTACTCCTGGTGGGATTAAGGCATACCTCCCAGCAGCAGAAGAAGGTCGACTGTCCCCCCCTCCCTTGGCTGGCACTTTCTTCTCTACTTTCTGAGACATGCTGCTGGGAGAGATGAAAGAGTGAGACAGGTCGGGTTGGCCTGGGGTGTGTGTGTGTGTGTCTGTGTCTGTGTCTGTGTATTTACAACTGGTTGTAGATATTACATTTTGAATTCTACAAGTGAGTGAGCCAGCAAGAATGTCTTCCCCTCAGCATGTCAGTTGTGAGCTGAAGAACATGAGAAGTTGAGACAAGATGAGATGAGATCAGACAGAGAGGGACAGAGGGAAGAAAAACACCAGAAGCCTTTGGAGGAGTAGCAAGAGAGATGAAGGGAGAAGGAGAGCAAGATTCATGCACAGAGAAAGACAACAGACAGTGCTGAGTTGCGTTGACACTCCCATTAACCACACAAATCAGAGTATATCAGCCAGGCACTGTGTATCGAGGCGCTGTGATCAAATGCCATAAACCCAACCTGAACGCTCCCACCGCCAAGCCACCAGGAGACAAAAATAAGAAGAGACAAGGAGACGAGGTGAACGATAAATTACAATCAGCAGTTTAATATGCCTGTTCACCGAGCCACGCCACTGTGCTCCTTTTGCCATCAAGTAAACCATCAATACAGAAATTGACGATGGCTGCTTGCAAACAAGCAAACACTCTATGTGCACCTATCTTATTATGAAAGTGCTCCTTATTCTCTAGTCTTATATTTGTAAAGTCCCCTGGTGATTGTGGCATCTGTTCACCTTCAAAGGCCTGTATAAAGTTTTTACACTTCTTTTTTATTAAACTACAACCACCAACTTCCACTGAGTAACATAATCTGTGAGATGTTTGGCTTCATATAAGGCACATTAATGAGACGTCTGATTAGATTAATTGCTTCTTTCTTTCTGACAATTACTGCATATCCCCTGCCAAAGCCCAGCTGAACTGGAACAGTTGGGCATTGGCCTGATTGTGTGCATAAGCATATGTGTGTGTGTGTGTGTGTGTGTGTGTGTGTGTGTGTGTGTGGGTGGGTGGGTGGGTGGGTGTGTGTGTGTGTGTTGTGACCATTAATCATTGTGAATATGTAAGACATGTGTTTAAACACATTTTGTGCAAATATTCATTTTTTCTGTTTAGCTACAATGTCAAAGGCAGTTTTTACGCCCTTACGATGTGGAATTTTTAACAGATTAATTCAAACACAGCATTGTGCTGCCAACCTTTGCTCCACACCTTCAACTAATGCTGGTGTTGCGTCTTTTACTCTGCCTTAGTATATGTATGTAGACTGATTCCAGTAGAAAATACCATTGTGCCCTGACTGAGACAAATAACATCTGCCTAGTGGACCGGACATATTGCATTGAGGAATCCATCAGCAAAAAAACAAATGAAATGAACTAAGTAAACAAATAAACAAGTCTGTTTATCTGCATGACTCATTAAACTTCAGGGTTTTACAGCCCCTCCCCTCATTTGCAGCCCTGCTTTCAGTCCACCCAATTCCTGTCAATCACCGCAGCCACACAAGCAATTTGAGCTCCTAATTTGAGCTAATTGCAGAGCTGCAGCAGAAGACAAGGGCTTCATTCTGAAACAAGCCGAGTGGCGACTGAAGCATTAGGGGAGCGAGATCAGATGGCTTCTTTTCAGTGAGCCGCTAGACACTAGTACAGATACGGAGATGTAACACATTCAAACAAGAGAGATAAGAGCTGCTCTGTTTAGAACCTGAAGAGTCATGTTGTATAACATCACAAACTAGTTGTGTAACTGCCTATTTTAATTTCCTTAGCACTGTGGTCCTTAAGAGGCCATTGTGGAAAAGAAAACTGTCATCTCTGCTCGTAGCACCTACATCAGTTTATTTTCCATTAACAACAACTTTTTCTGGGCAATAATTATTCGTGCAATGTCAAAACATTGTTTTTATTTTCACTGGCTTTCGGTAAAGTAATGAGACTCAATATTCCTACAAGTGCCACTGATTCATCACTGATTCATGCAATAGAAGAAATAATGCTACATAGTTTCTGAAATACACCAAATAAAAAAAACCCACTTCATATGAAAGGCTGTAGTCTGTATCTTGCCCTAGTCCTGTAACAGCATCCCAAGTTGCTGTGTACAGCTTCTTCTTAAAACACTGCCTTTTCCGCACCTGAAAAATTGTTGTTTTTGTATTTGTCTGTCTCCCCTCTTCATGCCACTATTTGTCACCATCTATCATCAGTACAAATATATTCATTTCCTGCCTTTTATGCTTCATCACTCTTCCCTGTGTAAAATGTTTTCTCACATTTGATCAAACTCTGATAAGATTGCCTGAAGTTTCCCTTTTCTCTTTGCCGAAATACTTTGACTTCCTTTTCCACCTAGTGGGGGTGTTGTTCTGCTGTGTTCTGTGGCAGATCTCTCTGGAGCAAATCAATCAGGTCAGCCCTGAGCCTGATCCACAGCGACCCTTAAGACAACACACTGTTAGCCATCTTAGACACACCGCCGCCATCGATCTCCCACCACCGATTTAATGTCACTGGCCAATGGTGTGATCGTGCTCTCTGTTAGTACCACATCACAATTCTTCACACACCTCCAGCACATGCATGCACACACGCACACACACACACACACACACACACACACACACACACACACATGCACACACCACATGAACACAAAGATATATAGAGATTGGCATGTGCTTAGATCCTCCAAGAATTAACATTAGAAGCAATGTATACATCTTTATGTCGCCCCAGAAAATGCATACCAATGTAAGCCACTACACCCTTGTAAACACTCAGCCTCCCTATCAGTTGGTGCAGATGTTGCCATGCCAAGCATTCCAGGTCTGCGTGGAATCAATCGGGCAACCATGTCATGTTTTCATTCCTTCTCGCCGCCAGCACTCTTTGTCCTGTGCTAATCTTGTTTAGCATCTGTGCTTGTCAGTAATTATGGATGTGCTAGTCCTGTGCCCCACTCTCTCCCTCTCTGCCACACCCACCAAATGATTGATACTGCTGTGGCTTTCCTCTGGATGAAGGTCCCCCTGGTTCCCCTAGACCATGATGGATCTTGTCCAGAGTGATGAATTTATCGATGCAATTGGACACAAGTAAATCATTCTGTAAGGCTCAAGCACTCCCCAGTTCCTTACCTTTCAGTGTGATTTGAAGGTGTTGGACAGAGAGACAGAGTGACAGAGAAGAAGCGTTTGTCCAAGTCTTCCTCACCTGAGTCTGTGCTGAAGGGTATGAATGAAAGCTCTGATCCTGTCCCTGTCCTCCTATGTAAGTCCCTGACCGAGGTGAGATGAGCAGGAGGTGGGGTGATTATCTGCCTAAACATGTCTGGATTAGCCGATGATGACTCGTGTAACTCTCAGTGTGACTTACTTCAGGTAAAAAAGGCTATGATTTAAACTGAGGGCAGCACCGACAGAGATGTTCAATTGAGAGGAGGCACAGAACATCAAAGACAGGCAAAAAAACACAGTCTGAAGGAGAAAAGAAAATGGCAGTGGGTGAAGGAGTGGAAGAGAGTAACTGAGCCTGTGGGTGGATTGATTTATATGCCTTTATGAGGCGGGCTGTTAAGATTTATTGTGCGATGACTGAATGGGGCCTCATGTTATAGCTTCGGTCATCAGCAGAGCGTTGTCCTGGGCGATATTTCCTGGCTTTCTTGGTGGAGGGGGCGGCTGAGAGAGACAGCTTGGTGGTAATAGCACAGAACAGTGGATTGGTCTGGGCCACTGACAGCTGTCTTTGTACCCATCACCTATAGCCTTTATGCCATTGTTCAAAAGAAGAACAAAACTATTGATTGAACCCTCCCTCTCCTTCAGCCTTGTTAAATGTTTTGTTATTGTTAATGCATGTTATACAAGTAACATTTCTATTGTTGAATTTGCTTGCTTGATATTGTTATTTAAACGTTCTCTCTCTCTCTCTCTCTCTCTCTCTCTCTCTCTCTCTCTCTCTCTCTCTCACACACACACACACACACACACACACACTCTCTCTCTCTCTCTCTCTCTCTCTCTCTCTCTCTCTCTCTCTGTCTGCCTCTCTCTCTCTGTCTCATTCCCTCTCTCCGTCATAGTATTCCCCATTTTCCCTGTCTGCTCTTTTGATAGAGAAATGTAATCTCCAGGACCCCATCTCTGTTTTTTGCATTTGTCCTTCATCCCATTCTGCCTTTCCTCCTCGGCCCAACCTCCCTCTAGGCAGTAGGTGGGGGGTTCCACTTAGTTACATGCAATTATGCTTACACTCTCTCACCTAAAGCCCTTATTTTGCATTTCAGTGTTTTCGCAAAGCTAGGGTTGAACTTTTCTTTACAAGTAAGAAATTAAGAGGGTAAAATGCCAGCAAAAGCAATAATGTCCACAGTAACGATGCTTGACTCTCCAGTCACTTCCCAGCGGACATAAGGTGTTTGAAACAGAAGTGCTTGCATTTGAGTCCGCTAACAGTGCATTTCCCATCTCTTTTTGCTGTGGTGCATTTTGGAAGTCAAACAAAGAAACACTGGCAGGGCCCAGAGGAGGTCATTTCATGGCCAAAATCACAACCATGAAAGACTGACACACACACACACACACACACACACACACACACACACACACACACACACACACACACACGCACACACACACACACACACACAATGGCAGGTAGCTGCAAGGTTCTAAAATCAGAGTGGCCTCTCCCCCATCTTAGAGGTTCCGCACAGTGGAACAGTATTATGTGACAAATGACCATTGATGAGCGGTATTGTGCTGTAGCTCATTTTAGGTGTGGTTTTAAGAACTTGGGTTGTTGGATGGTGTGTCTGAGTGTGTGTGGGTGTGTATGTGTATGGGTGTGTGTAATCAGGAGGGATGACCCACTGAGCTGTGATTGTTTTATTTGAGGACTGTTTGCGAGACATATAGATTTGGCTTTGGCGGAGTAATGAGGCGTGTGGTCATAGGTGACTAATGACACAATATTGAGAGATAATGGCAGGCTTCTCGCCTCATTTCACATGTCTATGCAGACAGAAGGCAATACACAATGGCAAAGCCATCAGAGAACAACATCAGTTAACTCTGTTAATCCACCACTGCCATCCTTTCGCCATTTGCCATCAAAAATCTCTCCATCTCCTTGTCTTGGCATCCTCTACTCTCTTGCCTTCCTCTTCTTGTTATCCTCCTCTCTCTCTTTTGCATCAAATCCAGTGGTTTCTTCTTTCCCTATTGTAACAGTTTCAAATCCCCTCTAATGTTGGATGTCTGTTTATTTTCTCTTTGTGTAACCCCCTCTTTCTCTATATATCTTTCCTTTCTCATCATATCTCTCTCTGTCTGACTTCTTTTAACATCTCAAACACAAATAAAAAATTCCAGGATATTGTCGTTATTCATGCAGCTTTGTTGAAATTCATCCTAATGAGATACCTCCACACGTTTCCTGGTTATGCAATAGAGTCTACAATAGATAAACTATTCTGAGTCAGAAACTAATTGGTATTTCAAATTTAGTAGACTGCTTCATGGCATGAAATGGCTTTCTGTTACCCCCCCCCCCCCCCCCCGTGTTTTTCTCTCCAAAAGGTCAGAGCAACAAACAGTAGTCTTTTTGCTGTTTTGAATACATACTCAGCCCACCACAGTATACATCGGATGGATGGCTTTATCCCTCTCTCTTTTTATATATTTTTGCCTGCTGTCATGTTATTTCTTCACTTCTCCCATAAGTCCCTCTCTATATTTTTCCCTGATACTCATCCCATCCCTCTTTCCTATCTCTCTTTTCTCAATCTCTCTCCCATGTTTTTCCATTTTTCCTTTCTCTGACATCTCTGTCTGTCTGTCTGTCTGTCTGTCTGTCTCTCTCTCTCTCTGCACTGTCTCCTTCAGTGGTGTTTTGGAGTACTTGGCTCCTGTCTCCTCTCCAACCCATGCTCACTGAGCCAGCCTGAGGGCCATGTGCCTCCTCCCCTTCCTCCCACCGCCTGTGTTTATTTATGGGAATATGCTGATGGGGCTAACCCAGGCACAGATACAATACCTCTGAGGGAGAAAAGGAGGCACAGGGAAAAAAGGGCGGGAATAATGGGGAGCCAGAGTGAGAGAGAAAAACTGTAAAGATGAAGAAAAAAGGAGGGATGGAGGGAAAGGAAATGAGGGAGAGAAAGAGAGGGCAGGAGAAGCCATGACTATTCATCAATGATCTGTCACTACCTTGCCCCTTCACTGCCAACACAAATAAATAAATAAGTAAATAAATAAATAAGTAAAATAGCCCACCATTCATCAAAAGCAAAGGGTCTTACAAGTGGGAGCTGCAGGAGAGAGCAGAGGAGGGTGGCCAGAGAGAGCAAAAGAGAGAGGGATCTGGGTAGCTACAAGGGAGAGGAACAGAGAGGGGAAATGAATGAATGAGACAGAGAGACAGACAGAGGGGATGTGATAGAACATATAACTCTCAGTGTTACAATGCCATCAAAGATTTAAACAGTTTGTGTAGTTTGCAGTTGGCTATGAAACAGTTTGTGTAGTTTGCAGTTATAATAATAATAATAATAATAATAATAATAATAATAATAATAAAAATAATAATAACCTTTACTTGTATAGCACAGTTCATACATACAAGATGCAGCTCAAAGTGCTTTACAGTTTGGCAAGGTCACAAACAAGACAGCATTTCTTGCAGTCCAATGGCATCTGGGTAACTGAATGCAATAATGGAATGGCGTAGTGTCATAACAATGCAATGTCACAACAACGCAAGGCCCCGTTGATGCAGGCTCTTGCGTGACACAACAATGCAAAGTCACAACAACGCAATGCCCTGTTGATGCAGGCTCTTGCGTGAACACAGGTAAAAAGCATTTGTTGCATCTTGGTGGTGTAGGAAGGTTGTTCAGGCACTGTTGACAGTTCCTGCTTGTGTCCTTAGGGGCAAGGAGTGAGGAAAAACTCCCTGAATTGCATGTGGTTAAATCGAACCGAAAAAAAGGAAGAAACCTCAGGCAGAACCGGGGCCCCTAGGAAAGCCCATCTGCCAGGGCTGTGGTTGACTGGGGCTGGATTGTAGTCGGGTCGTTGATTGGGTGAACCATTGCAGGTGACTGCTGTTAGAGTGTTCATGGGGTGGAGTAGTGGCTGTTGTAGGTCTGTTTGGGTGGAGGGGGAAAAGGTGGACTTTGGAGGGGGGTAGGGGGTCCATTGTGCGACTGCTGTTGGTCTGGGTGCCTGGGGATGGGGGGGATGGCGGGTCCTCAGTAGGGCCGTTAGGTGTAGGCGAGGCTAAATAGGTGTGTCTTGAGTTGCTGCTTGAAGGCGTCGACGGACTCGGCTTCTCTAATGCATTGTGGTAGGGCGTTCCGTCTCCTTGGGGCGTGGTATGAGAAGGCTGCTTCCCCGATCCTTTTGGATGGAGCTTCTGGGACCCTGAGGAGGCCAGCTTCGGCAGATCTAAGGGCTCGTGCAGGAATATAAACAGAGAGTGTGTCAGTGATATAGCAGGGGGCAAAACCATTTATAGCCTTGAATACTAAGGAGTATTTTAAACTCAATTCTGTAGGAGACAGGCAGCCAGTGGAGTTCAGCTAATATGGGGGTGATGTGATCCCTTCTTCTAGTTTTTGTTAGTAACCTAGCAGCCGAGTTTTGAATAAGCTGTAGTTTCTCAATTGACTTTTTAGGGAGGCCTGCAAATAAGGCATTACAGTAATCTAGTCTACTTGAAATAAATGCATGTACCAATTTTTCAGCGTCCTGCTGGGTTAGGAAGGGGCGAACTTTTGCAATATTTCTAAGGTGGAAGTAGGCGTTTTTTGTTAATTTATTAATATGAGGTTCAAAGCTTAAGTCAGAGTCCAGGGTCACTCCTAGGCTTGTCACCTTTTCTCTGACATGTTGGTTCCCCAGGTTAGAATGGAGAGCCTCGCGTTTGTAAAACTTCTGTTTTGTCCTCATTTAATTTTAAAAATAGTTGTGCTCACTGTCAAAATTTTAATTCTTAAAAGTCTGAAAGGTCTGGAACTGGTTTTTGCTCATGCCAAAATTAGTAAGGAGATGTCAAGACATACAAAACCAAACATAGGGCTTTCACACAAAGTTTAATCTAAAATGACAGATTTTACAGATGACAGATGTATCAAATTATGAGCTTCAGTCTCAGAGATGTTCTTTCATATTGCCTCAAGCACAAAAAGTGTCGTCCAGAATATTTTTGCTTACTGTCTGGACTGACTTTTTTCAACTCAATTTTTACTTCATTTCCCAATGTCGCTTCAATGCTGTCTCGAGCATTTGACAAATTGGCAAGTCAGCAAAAAATAGACAAATGCATGTTTTTGGGTCTTTTCTAAGTGGGCCAGAGGATGACAAAAGAAAGGGAAACAATGCTGACAAATAAAAAAAACTGCCAGTGTTTGCCTGTTGTTCATTTTTAGCTTTTGGTCAGCAGTGGCAATGTTTGTACAAATGTGTCTGGAATTATTTTCTTAGTTGTGACTTGATTAAGTAATTGTGTCTTGTTTTGACCCAGAATGTTAGGAAAGCCCTGACTGTAATTGTGACAGGTGAAGGTTCACAGGCTCTTATAGTTTAGAGAGATAAGGAAAAGACAGGGGTTGATTAATGGATTCCCCATTTTCCAGAAGAAAACATGATGGAGTTCATAATAGGGAGACATGAGAGGGAGAAAGTAAAAAGGGATAAGGACAAAAGAGAGTTGGAGGAGATGGAGATAGATTCACAGAAAGAGAGAGAGGGAGAAAGAGAGAGTGACAGAGAAAGCAAAAGAGAGGGAGAATGGAAATGATCAAAAGTGAGACTGGCACAAACAGAATGAGAGAGAGGCACAGGCAATGGATTAGAGGATGAGAGCGGGAGAGGGAAGGAGGAGGAGAGCGGGAGAGGGGAGGAGAAGAAGGAGAGGCAAGGCTGGGAGCAGGAGTTAAATAGATGGAATTCAAACCTCTCGGGAGACTAGAAGGAGGATGGTGATCACAGAGAGCGCTGTCTCTCCCTCTCTCTTTTTTCTCTATTTCTCTCTCTCTCTCTATCTGTGTTTGTCTATCTGTCTGTCTGTCTGTCTGTCTTTATCGTTCTTTCTCTGTCTCTCTCTTTCTGTCTTCCCTCTGAGTATCTCTTTTTTAGACAAGAGACTGTGTGTCTTCTACAGCATTTAAAGTATCAATACGCAGGCCTTTACTGCACAGTGTACACAGAAACACAACCAGAGAGATGGCCCCTGAACTTCAGACACACACAAGGGAACTGCCCTGCCAAACACATTCAATATTTACTCGGCTTGTAGTGCCTCTAACTCAGGTCCCCAACATGGAATCTCAGCTGTGTGCAGTGTTAACAGGATGGATGGACACCCTGAAAACCTCCATTGTAACATTTCATTCACTGTATTGTTCCTGTGTGATCAGTTATGTTTTTCAGGAAGTATTAACGACATGTCATGGAGCTATTGATGTTACATGTATTTACACATGGGCAATACTCCTGTGTATGCTA
The DNA here is from genome assembly GCA_030347295.1 of Setipinna tenuifilis. Classification (NCBI taxonomy): domain Eukaryota; kingdom Metazoa; phylum Chordata; class Actinopteri; order Clupeiformes; family Engraulidae; genus Setipinna; species Setipinna tenuifilis. The sequence goes on from CM059265.1 coordinate 9,576,326, forward strand.
AGAAGCCAAATCATCTTGACTTCTAAGAAAAAAAGAAAGTATTTTTTAAGGTTTACTTTTTTGTAACATCCAGCACAGTTCTTCATCCAGCACAAATGCCCTGATATAATCCTGAACTTCCTTGAATTCTAAGAGCAAGGTTGAAATTCATACAGATAATGGTGACAGGAAAATGGAACCTGCAAGGGTATGTCGAGGACACATTGTTAGTAAAAATATGGATTCCCCAATCACTGGTTTATTCATGCTCTTCTTCTGCTCTTTCTGCTCTGGTTTGTATCTGTCTGTCGACTCACAGATGTCATGCATTCCCTCCATCTATGTATATAAATGGAGGTGTTCCTTATCTGTGGCCTGTGGTAACGGAGAGACAGAGAGAGAGAGAGAGAGAGAGAGAGATGGGGGGGGGGGGGTCTTCTTGCCCCATTTTAATAGACCATAACTGAGCCTTTGTGTTGGAGTAATAGGGAAAGATTATCTCTGCATTCCCTATGCCAATTTTTAAAATGTTCTCTTGCTTGCTCAGTCACCCCATCCCCCACAGGCTCCTCTTGGCTTCCAGACTCTATCTGCAAATATTTTACTCATCACTTACATACCATAGCCATCTATTTTTGACTATAGCACTCTTGATATGCTATAGTTCATACTGTTTCTGAACTTAACACAAATACAGCAAATACAGCAAATTCAGATGTCTAAACATTTATGTTTGACTTAGTAATCTAAAATGTTTCAGATTGTGTATTGCATGTATGAATAAAATCATACTGTATGGACATTTAGTGTAAATGCAATTTTTAAAGTATCAGCACAAATATACTGTACATAGATTCATACACAACATACATGTATGCATGTTTTCCCTACAAAAATATTTGTAAACCTTCACTTAATAGTCTCTCATCAGTAATTAAAAAAATGTCCACACACTTGTCTGATGTCTTTGTTGTTTTTTTCACACGATGCACTACTTAGAGTACTAAATGAGTTTTATACAATTAAATCAAACAGGCGTGTCTGCTTTCTCTTTGAGGTACTGTATGTCATCTGTGGTTTTAGACAATTGCTGGGAAGACAGACGAAAGACGTTGAGACTGGCTGAGACAATGTGTGAGACAACGTTGTCAACTGACAGCTATCTGTACAAGTCATGACAGAGATCCTAAGAAAGATACCAGTCCATAGCACTACTGAGAGAAGGTGGATGAAGATACATGTGGATAGCAAAATAGCATTTGTTACATATCATACCTTTGGCATCTGCAATAGATGGTGCACATATATGGATACAAAGATAGATAGATAGATAGATAGAGAGAGAGAGAGAGAGAGAGAGAGAGAGAGAGAGAGAGAGAGAGAGAGAGAGAGAGAGGGAGAGAGAGAGAGAGAGAGAGAGAGAGAGAGAGAGAGAGAGATGTAAGGAGTGAGGGTAGTGTAGCAAAGCTGCACTGCTATATGTTGTTCTATGAATGTGAATTGTTTGGTTGCACAAAGGAGAGCATGTTGCATTCTACAAGATCTCTGTATTCTTAATGTACAGTTGTTCATTATTGATTGCTGGAGCATATCAAAGCTACAGTATCTGTCAAACTGACATTTTGTACTGTTTTGAAGGCTTAAGAACTTTTTTGGAAAGCCTCTGTATTGTAAGCATAGAGGCCAATTAGCCATAGATAAAAGAGGGAGAAAATGAGTTTGCCATTGTCAGAGAGCAGCACAAAAATAAACATGCAAATGACAGCAGTGGTGAAGGAAAGGTTTGTCATGATTTATTCATCCCCTTTAGAACAGCTCAGTCTCTCTGATTTCCCATTTAACAACGGCCACACAATTATGACATCAGAATAGAATTATGAATGTTCGTGTGGTGAATCAATCAAGCCAATTAGGACTTAAATGCCATTAAAAGTCAATGGCATTCAGATACCAACCACCCCCTTCATCCTCCTAGAATGGCAGCTTAATGTGACTCTGAATGCAAGGGAAGGCTGTTGTTTGTCATTGATTCATTGACAGTCATCAGCACCATTGTATGGATATCATTCTTGATGGCACACACTACTGTCTAGCTTAATGTTTTGCTACGTTGTTTTGTCAGGCTGTGGTTTTAAAGAGTAACAGACACTCTGAAACACTATAACACCACAAAGTGATGCTAGACACCGCTTTGAGGGACACAAAACAATAATGCTAAGTACATGACAGTTTGCAAATGATAATAGAAACTAAAACACTTTTGTCTGTTAATTGACAATCCCACTACATTAAATTATATACTAACTGAAAAAACACAATGTTCTTTTAAATGCCTTTTCCATAACTCTTTTTATGGCAGGTGTTTTTCGTAAGTTTTGAATTTTATCTCCTTAATTTCCATGTGTGCTTCATGCGGCACGAGTCACTCTGGCTCCTCTTCTGTCTTCAAACCCTTCTCCCATCCTCTCTCTCCCAGGGGTACTAAGCAGTCTCCTCTTCATGTCTCAAAGCAGCCAGAGGGAAATGCGCAAGGCAGGGGTAGTGTTGGGGCTTAAGGGGATTTTGTCAGAGCTTGAGCAAAATCACTGACACACTTCACAAGGAAGTCCCTATAATGTCAGTGGAGACCTTTGAGGGACCAGTCGGGAGCATCATCACAAATGTGTCCTCATAAGCCTCACCATGACATAAATGGATTAGCTCACACCTTTAAATAACGAGCATCCTCCGACAACGAACAACAGTTGATAGCCACACTCCAGTGGAGTTTCCCAGAACTCCTTTATGAGGATGTGCAAGGGGAAGGTAGCAGCGCTTTAGTAAGTCTGTAGACTCACTTATATTTTGACATTTCACTAGCACAACGACAGACCAGTGGTCATTTCCAATGACTAAATTGGGCCAAAGCTGTCATGAGGCTCAGGCCTGGCACACTGCTCATTATCCTCGGGGGACATTCAACCTTACCATTGGCTTCTTCAGCAATATATGTTTTAACTTTTTAGTCTGAATACTTCAGACCATTGCTAAAACACATTTAAGCCCCTACCATTATGTGTAATTGAATATTAATTGAAGTGAGTGGTATATCACTGTAAAGTAGCCTATACAAATTGTAGCAGTTTGCAAACATGATCAGTTAAGAGGGGGGTGGGTGGGTCAGTAAGCTTCCACCTAGGGTTACCATGCATAACTTACAATGTAGGACTTTCATATATTTGGACATAAAACCACCTCCTGTGTCAAATTAAAGGGGGTTGTGACTCTAATTTTGTTTATGTTGGCTCAGTGAATTGCTGAGAATAAGGTAACATCAATTAACATCAAAGCAGTTAAAGGAGGGATAGTGAGTCAAGGATTGTTTTACATCTATACAGACTCTAGCTCCACATACATTGCAGAGTTCTCCTAATTCCGACACATACAAGCTTGCAACACTAATTTCCACAAAAATCCTGCAGATCAACTCCCTCTTTAGTCAGTTAGATGACCTGGATTTTACGAAAAAATGGATGGCAAGGTAGAGAGAGAAAGAGGTCACCAACTGATATGAAGACCTTATGTGTCTGATAGTCTGCTTAAGAAAAAGCTGCATATTGATTTTGCCAAATTCTATTTAATATTATTGCAAAAAAGAGACCAGTAGCATCACATTTAGGGAGACCAGGTAACTTTTTAAAGTTATGACAGATGGCAGGCAAATTCTGGCACAGCTGTCAAGCAAGTTAGCTTGAGTGATTTAAGCAGAATATCAGAGCAAAGCGAATGCCTAAACCATTAGTAGGTAATGCAGATAGTTAAAGTGCTCAGTCCACAGTTGTAAATTGCACAGCTGAAAATGGTCCCCAATTGAAAAAAAGTATGTGACATTGATGAGAACAAAAGATGAACTTGAAGAGCAGAAAGGACTTGTCTCGAAGGAGGCAGGTTCATTTTTCTCACTGTCAACCTCAAAGACTTGTTTATTCAGGGGAGTGACCTTGTCTGAGCCTTTGACAGTGCAATTATGCATAATGATCGCTAATTCCACCATGTCCTCTCATCATTCTCTTGAGTCAATGTGTTGTTTCTTGCTGGAATTCATATAAGCCAAATTTTTTACACAAGAACATCTGGTTACATTTTAGGAGTGGGATCACACACCTGTCCACATTCACCAGCCCAAAGATAAATACAAAAGCATTTAAACAAAGGACATTTGCATAAATATACTTTCAAGGAGAGATAATAACATGCATATGCATACAGACATGTGCGTAAGTGCACTTACACACATTGCACATGCACACATACACATTAATAAGTTTTCATACCTGTCTACAGATACAACGATGTGAAATTACACACAAACACATTATTTGCATAGACAGAGATGGCCAGTTAGAGGCAATTTGTGTAAAATAGGCAGAGAGGCTTCTCTGTGGAACCACCCAAGGGTCGCCTCTTGCTGACAGTTTTAGTTGACACTAAATTCTCTTTTCACAGCTGGGTGAATGTCCAGGATCAGTGGCAGAGACAAAGGGCCAGTACAACACGTCTCACATGTGGGTATGGACGTGCTGGTAGGGAGGGGATCACATGACCTTGCCAGAACCTCAGGCTGCGTGGCCACAGAGAATGTTCTTGTTAATGCAGAAAACATGGTGACATGGTTCATGGTGACATGGTTCCCCAAGGCAGAAGAATATTGCAAATACGATGGGGATGCTTTTGCCTTAAGAGCCCTCATTTTACCAAAGGGCTGCCCACTATGTTTTACATGCCAGTGAGTGTTTTTTTGCTGCCTATTGTTTTGCTTCACAAGAGTGCACAGTCGGATGATGAAGGCGTTTTTCCTGACACACTCCGTCTATTTTTGTATTCAGGTGATATTTTTGAAAGTTCAAAAAAATAATAATTTCCTTTTATCAGGCTATTGTTCCTGCTCTTACCTAACCCTGACCTGATTGTGTTTGTGACAGATCATCATGTTCTCCACTTTAAAGCTTGGCAGGCGCATGATCATCAAGAGACACTTATACATTAGTATTATGTAACCCTGCACTTCATTAATTCTCATGGCTCCTCACCACAAATTGGCAATATAGATACACAATATAGCTGTTCAGCATGATTCAAAAGCATCTGTGTGCTGTGCTTCTTTCATTTCAGGAATTCCTTCTTAAGCTTTCTCCATTTCTTGAGTAATTTCTAGAGGGAGCAGGAAAGAGAGAGAGAGAGTGAGAGAGAGAGAGAGAGAGAGAGAGAGAGAGAGAGAGAGAGATTTTATTCAAAGGTAATTAATCACATTTAGTTTATTTTGTCATCCTCTTTATTGCTCTTCACATCTCTGTCTCTCTCCTTTTTCAACTTTCATTCACTCTTCATTTTCATTTCTTTCATCGCTTTTACTCACATTTACACACATACTCACACCTCCCCTCTCTCTGTTTCTCCCTCTTTGCCTTACATACTCTGTCAGTTTTTCTTTCTTTGTGCATCTCTGTTTTTTTCCTTCAGTCATTGCTTTTATGAAATCTGCACACTGCAGAAAGTCTGACTGACATTCTTTGGGTTGGCTGGGTGCGCGGCAGACCCCATGAATTTAGAGAGAAACGTCATGACTGAGGAAGGGGGAGGGACTGGGGGAAGAGCGAGGGAGAGAGAGAGCCAGACAGCAAGGGAGCAGGAGAGTGTGAGAAGGAGGGACAGAGAGAGGGAGAGAGAAAGAGTGAGCCTAAGAGAGAAACAGCAAGAGGGAGGGAGGGAGAAAGAGGGGAGAGAGAGGAAAGGGTATATTGACTGAAAGCAGCCGTGGTTGCTCTTCAGTATGTAAGAGACAGAGGACATTACAGAAGACAAGATGGACCGGAGGAACAGATGAAGCCTGTCATTGGGTAAGTGTGTTTGTGTGTGTGTGTGTGTGTGTGTGTGTGTGTGTGTGTGTGTGTGTGTGTGTGTGTGTGTGTGTGTGTGTGTGCATGGATGTGTGGATCTCTCTCCCTATCTCCCTCTCTCTCTCTCTCTCTCTCTCTCTCTCTCTCTCTCTCCCTCTCTCTTTCTCTCTGTCTGTCTGTCTGTCTTACAAGCTGATTGACAAGTCAATGTCTTAGTGTAAACATATTTGTTTCTGTGAGTGGGAGAAATAATATGAAAGACACATAAAATAGAGATTTTTCTGTGAATGAATGGGTAGGTTTGGTTACATGTCTCTAGCTTTTCAAGGAAGAGCAGTGTTGGTTTGTACACTATAACCACCAGTGCCTTTCACAAGCTGTTGTGGTTTTTATAATTGTTTCTGTCCTCTTTCTGAGTCTCTGTGTACACTGAGTCTGACTGAACAGTTGGTGTAGTAACCGTATCGCAGCCTCCCGGTCTGTGTGTGTGTGTTTGTGTGTACCTTAGCTGTTACAAATCCAAATAAACAGACCCCCACCCCATCCCAAAACACACACACACACACACACACACAGACACACAGACACACAGACACACACACACACACACACACACACACACACACACACACACACACACACACACACACACACACACACACACACAGACCTCTTGCTAGTCATCTTCTTATGTTGTACTGGTAGATTGTTTCTTAACACATGAATGACTGCAGAATTCGCTGGGGAAATCAATGTTGCTCTATTGTATAGTTTTTGGACGGGATTTTTGGTGTGAAGCCCTCCTGGGCATGCTGCTTTTTCCGTAGTAAACAAAACAAGGGGATGGTAATGTGACTCGCGCTTCAGGCGAAGTCTAGCACGCTGAGTGGGTGCCGTACATGTGGAGTAATTCATGATCCCAAACAGCAGTGTGGATACTCTATCCAAACTACAGCAGTACTCAACATACTAGCAGTGCTCAACATATTACAGCAAAACTCAATACGCTACAGCAATTGTCAATATATTGCAGAAATACTTAGGATAGTACAGCACAGATGCACACCACAATCTGCCTGATTAACGGTTTCTTTGTCAGCCATCACTTTTTTGTTCATGTCCTATTTGCCTTTTCACAGGTAAGAGAATAATTAAGTACAAGGCAGAATAAAGACTTAATAGATTACATAAATGTCTTTTAGGTTGAGCGAGTGAGCTGTGGGGAATTGGGGTGGGGGGTGGGGGGGGTGGGGGTACAGGAGAAACAGAAAGAGATGAAGGCATGGGGAATGTAGAGATGGAATGATTAAAAGATGAAAGAGAGGGTTAACTCAGTTGCAGTACACATCCCGTAACCTTTGCTTGACAGTGTAATGTAATGTGTGATACAGTAGATGAGAGATGAGCGCTGTGAGAATGAGGGTTAATGAGGATTGGTCTTAGCAGATATTAGACTCATCTGCCTTATTGTAAATGATAAGTTTGACTGACATAAATATGGCTTAACCTTGGCTATGATAAGCAAGTGTAGGGTAGGCAATTTATTCAAATACATTTACTGTACTATTTTACTTCTTCCTCACTATGTCTCTTCCCTATTCTTCATCTCCTCATTACATCTGTCTGTCACTCCATGGTTTGCAACACCAACACCCCCCCTTTCATTGTCCTCACACTCCAACACAATCTGCCCACATATCTGCTTTCTTTCTGTTCTTTCTATTCCTCTTTTCATCCCACATGCTCCCATTTATCTTGCTGCTTTTTCTGTCTGAAACCTTTTCCCCCAAACTTCAGTTGAGTCCAGTGGTCCAGATGAGCGTTTCCAAGCCACCTCTTCCCCAGTCCCACATCCCATCCCCAGCCTCCTCCAACCACCTCACAATCCCTCCATCTTCCATGCCCTCTTCCACCTCTCCGGTTCCATCCTCTACCGGTCCCAACCCCCCTGCTGCCCCACTACCCCCTCCTGCCTCCCCAGTAAAGATCTCCATGCAGGAGCACTTTGCCATAAATGTGTGTCCTGGCCCCATCCTGCCCATCCCACAAATCTCGGATTTTTTTCCTCGCTTCCATGACTTTCCCATCGCCCCACCACCACCCCGTGAGAAGAAGATCCTGCGGGAGAATGGAGAGCCAGAGGGAGAGAAGGATGAGGAGAAGGAAAAGGAGAGGAGAGAGGAGAATGGGGAAGAAAAAGGGGACCTGGGTGACTCTGATGATGAAAGTGAGTTAAAATTTTTTCCCAATGGACTGTGTTTTTATTTCTTCTATGTCTGTCTGTCTCTCTATCTTCTCTCTCTTAGGAACTGCATTTACCCTGACTCTAAATGGCCATGGGTCTTTCAAAAAATCAAAGACTCTCTTTCTCTTGCTCTCTGTCTGACTCTCTTGGCATATATGAGGTGTTTGTCCGTGGCCTGTCAGCCACTGCTTCAGAGGGTGATGTATGTCTCCGTGCCTATGAATAGGTGTATGAATAGGGGTATGAGTGGTGGGTGAGTGTAAGTGGCTGCTCCTCAGCCATAGATCAAGTGGAACCAGAGGCAACGATTATGTCCCTGGTGAATCTGCACTCGTTGTCTCGTACCCTGATTTGTGAGCATGCCCCTGTCACCACATCTGTATTCTTACCAGGCATGTCTACCAGCTCCCATTGATCTCGGGGCAGTTGTATAATTTAGTGAATCAGTCAGTGGGCGTCTCACTATTTAAGTATAATGACGTGGTGTCTACTGAAAGTATAAATAAACACATTCTTCTTCCTCCGAAATGTATTCAAGCACACATGCACACACTTACACTTATTGCTCACGCGCACAAAAACACACCTACACACACACACACACACACACACACACACACACACACACACACACACACACACATACACACACACACACATACATTAAATCAATTGAGACAGGGTTTACCTTTGAGCCAATACAAGTGTTTTGATTCCTGTGTACAAAACCACACTATCAAAGACATAAAGACTGGTCTCTTATTGATCACATGTTGTTTCAGCGTACCTGGGCACGCTGGAGTTCATCTTGCTTTTCGATCAGGAGAACAACTGTTTGCACTGCACCATAAACAAGGCCAAGGTAAGACTTTTGCACACAACCATCCCACTGTAAATAATACACACCTACACATACAGTCATTTAGAGTGTGAAAGTGAATACTTTTCAGTATCTTCACAGCAGAGTCAGGTGTGCTGACAGCTGCAGTATCCAAATTATTTGCGAATGGTGAAATAGATTCAGACAAAACATTGGGCTCCAGCTTGAACTATGCATATTATCTGCATAAAAACAATCTGTTTCACAAAAACTGCCTGAATATTTATTTTCATTTTACCATTTCATAACTTCATGAAACATGTATGGTTTTTGGAAGAAGAATTTGTTCACACAGCTCCCCTAAAGGCAAACTGTGTTGTTTCTGTTAGATCAGTTGACAGGTACAGGTATGTTCTCTGTTTAATCAGCAGACAGGTATGTTGTTAACTCAGGATTAAGGTTGCCTTTTACCTTGACTTTGGCAAAATTAAAATGTGTGCAACAGACATCTTCATTACCCTGCACTGACACAGAGTCTATGAATAAACCAAGTGAGTGAGAGAACTGCCTATGATGCCATCATGTAAGACCTCCCTTTGCTACACATGGCTAGTCATCCCCAGAAGCAGCACATGGTCACTTGGTCATGGTTGAGTTATTGTATGTGACTGGACTGCACTAATACAGTGTGTGTGTGTGTGTGTGTGTGTGTGTGCGTGTGCGTGTGCGTGTGCATGTGCATATCAATGTGTGCTTCCACATGTATGTGTATGTGTGTGTGTGTGTGTGTGTGGGTGTGTGTGTGTGTGTGTGTGTGTGTGTGTGTGTGTTTACCCCACAGGGACTGAAGGCCATGGACTCCAATGGTCTGGCAGATCCATACGTCAAGCTCCACCTTCTGCCCGGGGCCAGCAAGGTCACTGCAACCTTCTCTGTTTCCCTCATCTCTGTCCCTCTGCTGCTCTCCCACTCTGTCCATCATTCCTTGCACTGCTCTCATCTCCCATATCACTCTCCATCTCTCTAATATTCTCTCTTTTCATGTCCACTCATCTTTTGCTCTCTCTCTCTCTCATCTCTCCCACCCTCATTTCCTCTTTTCTTCCCCTTCCCCTGGATTTTTAGTACTCTCTAAATCATCTCTCTCTCTCTCTCTCTTTCTTTCTTTCTCTATCTCTGTCTCTCTCTCTGTCTCTCTTTCTCTCTCTCTCTGTCTGTCTTTTATCTTTATTTCCCTACCCTGCTATGCATGACACATACATGGTGTTTTTGCCCAAAGGGGTTGTATTGGCCTTGCCATCTCCAGTGTCCTAGACCTTGTATAACTCTTATCTCTACACTTGCTCTGTCTTGTTAGGCAGTGATGCAGAGAGACAGGATGAGTCTATGTCTGTGTGCGTGTGAAACAGACAGAGAGAGAGAGAGAGAGAGAGAGAGAGAGAGAGAGAGAGAGAGAGAGAGAGAGAGAGAGAGACACTGAGAAACAGAGTCGGTTTGTGTTTGTGTGTATGTTTGTATATTTGCATGTCCATGTGTACATGTATGTTAGTGTGATTGTGGCATACAGACAGACAGACAGACAGACAGACAGACAGACAGATAGATAGATAGATAGATAGATAGATAGATAGATAGATAGATAGATAGATAGATAGATAGATAGATAGATAGATAGTGAGAGAGAAAGAAAGAAAGAAAGAAAGAAAGAAAGAAAGAAAGAAAGAAAGAAAGAAAGAAAGAAAGAGAGAGGATATAGATACAGAGAAAGAGGGACAGAGAGGGAGACAAAGAGAGAGAGTCTTGAGCCTGCCCTGACTCTGTTCTGCTCCAGCCGCTGTCTGAACACCAGAACCATAGTGAGTGCAGTTCATGTCTCCCCTCTGGTTGCATCACAGTCAGGGGGCCATCTCGGGTTCTCAGGCTGGCCATTTTTGTTTTGTTGGTGGGGCAATGCTATCAAATTTAGTCAGCTGGTGTGGTGGTGGGAGGGAGTGTGTGGGTGTGTGCATGTGTTGGGGGGGGGGGGGGGGGTTCTGGAGCATAGCAGACAGGTAGAGTCGATCTGTCTGTGGTCAAACTCCACTGGGGGCTAAGGCTCTCTCTCTCTCTCTCTCTCTCTCTCTCTCTCTCTCTCTCTCTCTCTCTCTCCATGTCTGCCTCTTTTGTTGTCTTTCTCACATTTCTCCCTCCTTCTCTCTCTCTAAAAATAATTTTACCTCATGACTCTATTCCCACACCAGAATCCCACTTGTTGTCATCTCTCCCCCCATACATTTTCCATTCCAGTCCTCCATTCCAGATTGCCCTGTCTTCTCCTCCTATCTCTGCATGTCTGCATTGATTTCTTTTTTTTTATTTTTACCCACCCCCCGGTGCCCCTCCACAGTCTGTTTTTATACACCTCCATTTGACCATCCCCAGGTCCTCTGTTTCTTTCTCTGCCACTATCACTCTATCTCTCAGTGACCCACTTTGACCTTGGAAATACCAGCATGAGTGGCGAGGCAGAGAGGGAGGAGAGAAGAGGAGAGGAGAGAGGGATGGAGAGAGAGGGAGAGATAGAGAGAGAGACATAGATGAGGGGAAGACAGCAGCAGGTGGTTGTCATGGAAACAGTGAGGATTGTTACACGGCTCACGTCAACACTAGAGTGTGGACGAGGGGGTGAGGGGAGAAGAGGGGACAAGCGTCATGGAGGACGTAAATACCCACATGCTACACAAGGTAAATATGCAGATGCTCCAGAAAAAATACACAAATGTGTAAGTGAGGTTTTCAGGGTGCAAGCCATAATGTCAAACGTCAGTCACACACACCCACTCACACACCCACATATGCAGTCACACTCACACATCCTTCTCACTCTCACATGTCATAGTTGAGCACACAGTCATGCACCGTCACAACACTCCAGCTGCACCTATGACCACAAAGTGCTGCTCACTCATGCAGCTTCCAATGCCAGACACGTTCACTTACGCACATGGCCCTATAGTTCAGAGCATGCACGTATGTGCAAATGCACACACACACACACACACACACACACACACACACACACACACACACACACACACACACACACACACACAAAGGAACACAACATATGCACACTCCACATCAGACTCAATTCTACACACCATGCCTTCCAATTTTGTAGTGCCTTGTCAAGTGAGCCACATTGTCTGACAGTGTCACGCTGTCCTCCTTCACAAACGCACAACCCTTACAGATACACATATACAGATACACACACACACACGTTCTCTCTCTCTCTCTCTCTCTCTCTCTCTCTCTCTCTCTCTCTCTCTCTCTCTCTCTCTCTCTCTCTCTCTCTCTCTCTCTCTCTCTCTCTCTCAATTTCACACTCACACACACACAAATCTGTGTACACACATACACATAGTCTGCCAGTTGCATGCATACTCACACATACTCTCACACTGACTTCTTCTTTATCACACACACTCTCACACATGATGTCTTCTGAACTGTGTGCTCTCACTTCCTGGCACTCTCTGCATACTGTTTCTCTGGCTGCTGTTCCAGCTCTGTTGTTTACACAAACAGGCACACACAAACAAAATATAAGCACCTTCCCAGCACACACAAACAACTCCCCCCCCACCCCCCACCCACACACACACATACACACATACAAACTATAAGCACCATCCCAGCACAAACACACGCACACATACACAATGACAGAAATACACACACACACACACACACACACACACACACACACACACACACACACACACACTGATGCCTGTCTGATTGCCAAAACACAGAGACTCTCTCACACACTCTCTCTGTACACTGTCTCCTGCCCTAGCTAGCTGTGTAGCCTGTAGCCTAAATCGAGCAGCATAGCCAATGGGATTTCTGAGTCACCATGTAACTCAGGTCTCTGCTAAGACACACATAAACACATACAGAGACAGAGAGAGACAGAAAGAGAGAGAGAGAGAGAGAGAGAGAGAGAGAGAGAGAGAGAGAGAGAGAGAGAGAGAGAGAAAGAAAGGGGGAGAGAAAACAAACCCAAAGAAAACAGGTCCAGATGGAGGGATGAGTAGTGGGAAAAAGAGGAAAAGGAAGATGAAATATTTAGGGTGATGCAACAGCTTTGGTGACAGAGCCAAAATAGAGAGAGGAGGAAAACAGGGACACAGGGGTGGCTATAGAGGGAATGCTAAGGTAAGGATATTACAGTTTCTTTCAACCACTTACACATATTTTCAAACCTCTATGTGCTTTTCGCAAAACTCTACACACAAATTCAGCTATTGCTTACACAAAATGCAAAAAGTGCCCTATCTTTTGCAA